>JACVBY030000249.1:0-189171 GCA_017589505.3 Metroxylon sagu | reverse complement strand
CTAATTAATTTCTTATTGGTTAACTTTTTAAATATCATCTCACCCTCTATAAATTAAATATCATACATTTTTCTACCTTAAAATTCTGTCCAGCTTCATTATGCTCGCTATCTTTTATAATCATCATTTCTTCCCTCCCAAGCAGATATATAGCTTTCTCTTTAAATTGCAAATTGTTTCAAAATTTTTAAACTCTTTGCTTCTTATCATTTCAAAATCAATTTAATCAAACCACAGTGCTCTCTTCATTCTCAAAATTATTTCAATCAAAGTTTATTTTTTCTTTAAATCCACTCACAACCATCTCACCTCCACTATTTAAAATTCCAAAGCTTCCCCAAATCAAAGAGAAATCATTTGCTTTTTTTTCATGCTAATAACGCAAAGTGATTTCAAAATCTCCCTTGTATACAGTGGGGGAGGGGGAGGGCGAGGGAGATGGATGGATGAAAAGTTAAAGATTTTGGGTCCGTTTAGTTTGTAGAAATGATTCTCTGGAATTGGAATAATTGATTCTGATTTCAAATATTTGTTTTTAAGTGATTCCAATTTCATCTGAAATCTATAAGGATAGATTTGAAAATTAAACCATCTATCTAGGATTGCAAATCCATTCCAACAGGCTATAACTCAACACATTCTACAGATATAGTATTAAATTTAATATTATAATATATTAAATGTAATATTATTATAATTATATAACTTTATAATATATAATATGCTACATATAATGTAATATAATATATTTATTGCATATAATAAATATAAATGATAATATATTATATTTATTAATATATTATACAATATATTATTTTATAATTTTAAAATGTATTACAATATTATATAATAGCATATTATTATAATATATTATTATATAGTATAATATATTACTTCATATTTATTTTAATATATGTTATTAGTAGGATTCAAACACCATATTTTGACTCTAATTTCTTTATGAACCAAATTAGCGAAGGAGCTGAGTGGTTCCGATTCTGATTCGAGTAGAATTCGATTCTAATTATGACTCCGACTATGATATTGAACCAAACAAACCCTTTTAATTGCCATATTTAGGCCAAATATTAAACTTGCCATAAATTATCTCTATAAAGCTCACCTTAAGATAGTGATAAAAGCATATACAATATATAAGAAAAATCTTATCATTCGAGATTTCTTACCTTTATTGGATCACAAAATCAAAATGACTATCTAACTGCAAGTCCACCTGACATGGCTAATGCCCTAAAATTAATTAGTATAATCAACACTTGAAAATTTGCACTCCTATTAATTAAATGCCTAATTCAATATTTTCTAGTTCCTAAATTTTTCTAAAAGATTTAATTCATTTCTTCTATCCTGACTTAACTTCCCACAGCCAACATATAAGAATTAATGACTTAATAAAAACTAAATCAAGAATGCCAGCTTAAACTGCAGGAATTCCCCCTTACATATATATATATATATATATAGACTCACCTGCAATTTCTTAAACAAATAGATCTTAATTTTAAATTTTCTAATTTTAAAATTAACTTTTCAACCTTGATACTAATTCTAATTTATATACAACCTATTAATTTAATTAAAAAGGAGGTCAGACCTCTCAAAACCAGGCAGCTAGGGAAAGAGGCTTAAGTTAGGCCTCTCAAAACCAGGCTGCAGATCAAAACATATTACTAATAAAAATTATATGCTAAATAAAGAATAGAGAGAAAAAATGGGGAAGTGATTAGAGAAAGAAAATTCTAAAGGATTAGAAAGAAGAAATAGAAGATGGTTAGAGAGAGAAAATGAAGAAAAATAAAATAACATAATAACTTCAAAAATAAGGAAAATTTTTTCTTTCCTTTATCTTTTTATTTTTTTTCTTTTTTTCTCTTTTGTTTTTATTTTTTCTTCTTTTCGTGGTAGGACGTGCGGAACAGGGAAACCCCAAACATTGTTTTTGCCCAATCCAAAGAGAGAAAGAAGAAAGAAAGAGGGAGAGAGAAGGGAGGGAAAGGAAGAGAGAGGGAAGGAGCGACGATATTCATTTCTTCTAGTTCCTAAATTTTTCTAAAAGATTTAATTCATTTCTTCTATCCTGACTTAACTTCCCACAGCCAACATATAAGAATTAATGACTTAATAAAAACTAAATCAAGAATGCCAGCTTAAACTGCAGGAATTCCCCCTTACATATATATATATATAGACTCACCTGCAATTTCTTAAACAAATAGATCTTAATTTTAAATTTTCTAATTTTAAAATTAACTTTTCAACCTTGATACTAATTCTAATTTATATACAACCTATTAATTTAATTAAAAAGGAGGTCAGACCTCTCAAAACCAGGCAGCTAGGGAAAGAGGCTTAAGTTAGGCCTCTCAAAACCAGGCTGCAGATCAAAACATATTACTAATAAAAATTATATGCTAAATAAAGAATAGAGAGAAAAAATGGGGAAGTGATTAGAGAAAGAAAATTCTAAAGGATTAGAAAGAAGAAATAGAAGATGGTTAGGGAGAGAGAAAATGAAGAAAAATAAAATAACATAATAACTTCAAAAATAAGGAAAATTTTTTCTTTCCTTTATCTTTTTATTTTTTTTCTTTTTTTCTCTTTTGTTTTTATTTTTTCTTCTTTTCGTGGTAGGACGTGCGGAACAGGGAAACCCCAAACATTGTTTTTGCCCAATCCAAAGAGAGAAAGAAGAAAGAAAGAGGGAGAGAGAAGGGAGGGAAAGGAAGAGAGAGGGAAGGAGCGACGATATTCATTTCTTCTAGTTCCTAAATTTTTCTAAAAGATTTAATTCATTTCTTCTATCCTGACTTAACTTCCCCTTTGACACAACATATAAGAATTAATGACTTAATAAAAACTAAATCAAGAATGCCACTTAAGCTATAGAATTCCCCCTTACATATATATATATATAGACTCACCTGCAATTTCTTAAACAAATAGATCTTAATTTTAAATTTTCTAATTTTAAAATTAACTTTTCAACCTTGATACTAATTCTAATTTATATACAACCTATTAATTTAATTAAAAAGGAGGTCAGACCTCTCAAAACCAGGCAGCTAGGGAAAGAGGCTTAAGTTAGGCCTCTCAAAACCAGGCTGCAGATCAAAACATATTACTAATAAAAATTATATGCTAAATAAAGAATAGAGAGAAAAAATGGGGAAGTGATTAGAGAAAGAAAATTCTAAAGGATTAGAAAGAAGAAATAGAAGATGGTTAGAGAGAGAAAATGAAGAAAAATAAAATAACATAATAACTTCAAAAATAAGGAAAATTTTTTCTTTCCTTTATCTTTTTATTTTTTTTCTTTTTTTCTCTTTTGTTTTTATTTTTTCTTCTTTTCGTGGTAGGACGTGCGGAACAGGGAAACCCCAAACATTGTTTTTGCCCAATCCAAAGAGAGAAAGAAGAAAGAAAGAGGGAGAGAGAAGGGAGGGAAAGGAAGAGAGAGGGAAGGAGCGACGATATTCATTTCTTCTAGTTCCTAAATTTTTCTAAAAGATTTAATTCATTTCTTCTATCCTGACTTAACTTCCCACATGCCACTAACATATAAGAATTAATGACTTAATAAAAACTAAATCAAGAATGCTGAAACTTAAGCTCATAGGAATTCCCCTTACATATATATATATATATATAGACTCACCTGCAATTTCTTAAACAAATAGATCTTAATTTTAAATTTTCTAATTTTAAAATTAACTTTTCAACCTTGATACTAATTCTAATTTATATACAACCTATTAATTTAATTAAAAAGGAGGTCAGACCTCTCAAAACCAGGCAGCTAGGGAAAGAGGCTTAAGTTAGGCCTCTCAAAACCAGGCTGCAGATCAAAACATATTACTAATAAAAATTATATGCTAAATAAAGAATAGAGAGAAAAAATGGGGAAGTGATTACAGAAAGAAAATTCTAAAGGATTAGAAAGAAGAAATAGAAGATGGTTAGAGAGAGAAAATGAAGAAAAATAAAATAACATAATAACTTCAAAAATAAGGAGAATTTTTTCTTTCCTTTATCTTTTTATTTTTTTTCTTTTTTTCTCTTTTGTTTTTATTTTTTCTTCTTTTCGTGGTAGGACGTGCGGAACAGGGAAACCCCAAACATTGTTTTTGCCCAATCCAAAGAGAGAAAGAAGAAAGAAAGAGGGAGAGAGAAGGGAGGGAAAGGAAGAGAGAGGGAAGGAGCGACGATGATGGGTGGGTGGCGACGACCGTGGCCCGAGATAGAGGTTGCAGTTTCTCTCATCCGACCACAAAAAGAGAGAGCGGCAACAAAGAGAGGAGTCGAAGGGGAGAGGGAGAACGAGGGGGGAGTCACAATGGTGGTCCAACCATGAGGGGGGCGGAGGGTGTTCGGCACGAGCAGGGGCGATATCATGCTACCCCTGCTCCATGGATCTAATCGAGGGAGAGAGAGTGAGAGAGGGAGCAGGGATAGGAAGAGGGAGGGAGAGAGGAGAGGAGAGAGAGCGAGCTGGGAGGGGGATTGGCCATCCCAAGTGTAGGCAAAGGCGATCCATGTCACCCCTGCTCGCAGATCCATCTAAGAGAGAGAAGGAAGTGGAGGGGGAAGAGAGAAAAAGAGTGAGAGAGAGAGAGCAACGCTAGGGCTCATCGGAGAGGGAGGGAGAGAAAGAAATAGAGGGGAAGGCTGCCACGCCCTCCTCTAAAGGTAGTACGTCCTCGCACCTACTGCCAGTATGAAGGGAAGGGGGAGGGGTTTGAGGTGCTAGTAGACCGGAGAACCTAATCCTTATATTCACCAATCCTTATATTCTTCCGTCCTCAGAAGAAAAAATAAAAAAATAAAAAAAATATCCTCAGAATTCATAAACGTATGCTACATAAGCACAATCATTCTTTCACCAAAACTCTCAAGCTGAAAGTTTCATTTACAATCATTACATAAATTAATTCATGTCTCTCTTTTAGAAATCAATGAACTTTTACAATTGAAATTATCTTTGGCAATAAAAAGATCTGATGCTCTTAAAACAACACTCTTATCTGGTTTTTTTTTTTCCTAGCTACTTGTCCAAATCATTTACAATTCACAAAATAAGAAAATCTCATTCTATAGTATAAAAGTCTTAATCCTTTATTATAATTATTCTTTAATGTTCTGAAACTCAAACTTTAAAATTTTAACTTCCAATTAAACCTAAAACCTTCTTTAACTCCACTATGCTGTTGCTGCACCGCCCTATTTAATCTTATTAACACCAATACTTTTTTAAATTTTTTTTTTATCATATTTAGAACACTACTAACTTTCTCTTCTTAAAACTGTAAATCTCCATGTTGCAAATTTATATCCTCCTCTATTTCTCAATTTGATTCCAATTATTATATTAATTAATAGATCATGTCTCTCTCAGCAATCATGACAAGTTATTCCACACTACTGATAGCCTTATCATTGAATCATAATTTTCTTCTAGTCCTCGGTATAACAAACAATAATCTCCCAAAACTTACTTAAAAGAGTTGCTAAACAATACTTACAAAACTATGGGCATCACAAAATTGCATTCTTTAAGAACATAACTTTATTTATGCTAACAATATATTCAGCCATAGAAATCTAAAATTCTAATTATATGAATTTTTTACATTCACCTACCAATAAACTTTTTAAGTCATTTTGCTCATAATGATCATGAATTTAAATGATGACACTTCAAAACACTAAAATTTCAAATATTATAGAATTACATATGGATCATATGGACACCCATATGGATCACATAAACATCAACATAAAAGCATATTTTCTTAGTTATTGATATCTACCACAATAATAGTCATCCAAGGGCCCATCACTAAGGGTCAAACTTGGATGTATGGGTCATGAATCCACACACTTCCACTACACTACTTAATCAAATTCACTAAATATCATAACTTCATAGTTCTCTATTTATATTTTAAATATCCTAGTTGATCTTTAGTCTACCCACTTATAGTCACTTATGTAGTAAATCTCATAGAATTCTAAACCTAAGCTCTGATACCATTCTGTCACGCTCGAAACCCATCACCCAGGTTGGCTACGTGATACAGCCACATAACCCTAGGAATTATGCAAGGCCTTCCAAAACAAAAGGTTACATTATTTTTTTTTCAAAAATACGAGATTTAGATACATTTGGTATCAGATACAAAATTAAGTATCACTCTCACCAAAAACCCAAGACTGAATTCTAAAGCTAAGCATCCTATATGACTCTAAAAAAAATACAATAGTTATGATATGAGCTAATAGCTCACTAAGAAATTTCCTTTCATGTACACTAACTAGAATAATAATATATAAGTAATTATAAAATTACTGAAAAGTAGATCTAGTAAGGCAGTTCCAATATCAATAATTTCAATGCCAACATATGATATTTTAAAAATTAGGTGTAGAGATCCAATTAATATAGCATGGCAATGATACTCATGTTTTATGATCATATAATCAAGATAACAATGTGATATTTGCAAATTTCATAGCTCCTAATAGTAATGCTACATATATTAAATTTTGATAATATAAAATAATGACATTACTCTATTATAATTTCATAATCCAGATGATAATACCATTCCATAATAAGTTTAGGTACATAATTTATATATATGCCAAATTTCATATCCTTAACCCATGGTAATTCAATCTTATTATTAATTATTACATATTGGATTTAACATCTCGATATTTGAACTAGTCATGGCCACACTCCCATCAGGGACCGTTTACACAATTGTCATACTATATCTGATATCCTCATATTATATCTAACAACTTTAATTAGTGCTACAATACATAGTGCGTCATTAGGCAATACTCTCGCTATAGTACACAAGGCATCAATAGGCCATACTCTCGTTGTAGTACCCAATGCATCACTAAGCCACACTCTCGCCATAGTATGCAAGGCATCACTGGACCATACTTTTACTACAGTGCACAATGCGTCATTAGGCAATATCTCACCATAGTACGTAATGCATCACAAGGTAGCACTTTCACCAGAGTACGCAAGGCATTACTCTGTAAATACTTTGGCCACAGTTCGCAGTGCATCACTAGGCAACACTCTCGCCACAGTATGCAGTGTGCCACTAAGCGATGCTCTTACATAACAAATTTAGAAGCATTTAAACCTATTTTATATTTCCATCATCATCATCATTTTAAATAAGAAATTAATTTTTTATATTTCAATAATTTACGGTAATAACATATCTTGAATATTCAAAATAGAGTGGGCAGTCATATAATAATATTAAAATCATTGAGAATTTCTTTCTTTTATTAGAGTATAAAAATTAAAATGATAATTTAGGTGCAAGTCCACCTAATGCGCCTGATACCCTAAAATTAATTAGCATAACCAACACTAAAAAAATCAGCACTCCTATTATTTAAATGCCTAATCCAATATTTTTTAATTCCTAAATTTTTTTAAAAGATTTAATTCATTACTTCCACCTTGACTTAACTTTTCAGAGCATACATATAATAATTAATAACTTAATAAAAACTAAATCAAGAATGTTAAGTGATGCCTTTATATATATATATATATATATATTCAATTTGATTCTAAGTTAATAAAGCTGATGATTGACTCACTTACAATTTTATAAATACATAAAACTTAATCTTTAATATTTTAATTTGAAAATTAATTTTTCAACTTTGATGCTAGTCCCAAGTTACATGTAACCTATTAATTTAATTAAAAAGAGGGACGCATCTTGTCTTCATCAGGAGGCTGATAGAGGCTAGCCTCTCACTGGACCAAAATACGTTCCTGATAAAAATTATATGCCAGAGAGAGGGAGGGTGCAGAGAGGATGCGGAACATGGAGAGGAAAATGCTAGAGCATTAGAGAGATATTTTGCTCTCTCTGGGGTGGGGCGTGCGGAACAGGGTGTCTGTACCCTGTTTCCACCCAGAGGGAAGAGAGAGAGGGGGAGAGAAGGGAGGAGAACACAGGGGGAGAGAGGGAAGGAGCGGCGACGGTGGCCGAGCGGCACCGACCGCGGCCCGAGGTGGAGGTCGTGGTTTCTCTCACCCGACCGCAAGCAAGAGAGAGAGAGCGGCAACAAAGAGAGGAGTCGGAGGGGAGAGGGAGATTGAGGGGGGAGTCACGTTGGTGGTCCGGCCGTGAGAGGGGGTTCCCGCACAAGCAGGGGCGGTCTCGTGGCTCTCCTGCTCCACGGATCTAGCTGAGAGAGAGGGAGCAGGGAGAGGAAGAGAAAGGGAAAGGGAAGAAGAGAGGAAAGGAGAGAGAGCGAGCTGGGAGGGGGAGTGGCCGTCCCAGGTGCGGGCAGGGGCGGTCCCACGCCGCCCCTGCTCGCAGATCCATCCGCAAGAGAGAGAGGGAAGGGGCGGGGGGAGGAGGCTGCCATGCCCTCCTCTGGAGCCGTACGTCCTCCCACCTACTGCTGGGAAGGGGGAGGGGTTTGACGTGCCCAGCAGACCGGAGAAGCCGGTGCTCACAATATCGATGCACTGCGATGAGTGCTTCAATGCACCACCGCATTCCAATGGTGCATCCAAGTACTTGTCTGCACGCAGGCTCAAAACTGAAGCAGCTGGCCTAACCGCGCTCGATCATTGCCAGCTCAAAACCTCTAACCTACCTAAAAATGCTAAAACCATCTCCCTCGCCAATCTCGCACTCATCGTTACGGCGTTACCTCCCTCTCTTGCTAACGATTTCTGGATTCCAATAACTTCTCACCAGAGTCGCCAATTCGAATCACTCCAAAACTACAAGAGACTACAATCCACCCTTCTTTTAAAGAACGCAGTTTATAAGAAAGAAAGAGAGATGCACTGTGGTTGCCGTTTCTAAGTTCTTGAGATGGAAGCCCAAGGCAACGATCAATGCGTTGGCCCTCCTCCTGCCTCTTCTTCTTCTCCTCCAATGATCAATGGAAAGACCGTCACCTCCAACTTCTCCTGTGGAGACGACTGCAAGGAGTCAACAATGGAAGAGAGACTGGAGAGTGTGGTTAATTTCTCGGTTTTGGAAGCTAATAATGCCGGTATTTCAATTCCTTTTCCTTAGTGCTTTTTTGACATTACCTCGGAACGATATCTAGTTTGTTACTTTATTTTCTCTTCAGGGTTCTACTTGTGCCGTTTGAGCCGTGCATTTGATCCGAGTTCAGGAATCTTTTCATGTTTAAATTGCCCAGGAAATTTTTGTTCCTTGTCATCATAAATGAGCATCAAAGAATAAGAATTTTTGAATCATTCTCATTGTTTTACTATGATATAGAATAACTTTTATCTATTATTTATTTATTTATTCATATATTTATCCATTTATTTAGCAAAAAAAGAATCGGGGAGTCCACCACATTTCATATGCCTATAGAAATGGATGCAAATATGTGGAATCCACTCGTACCGCATAGAGTTTGGGTGATATGCTACGGTTTTGCCCAAATATTTAGCATCTTTAAATCAAGTACATCCTTTCAAACTGCACATCAAATTAGTTTGTTTAAGTGCCCATGTCCTGGCCCTTTGATTTGGCACCGCTGGTTCAACATGCAGAGTATAAGGCTTCTACAGTGACATCATATACCTCATCGCCATCACCTTGCTCTCTTGATCTCCCCCTTGCCTCACCGGGGAATGAGCAGCAAAAGAGAGGGAGGGGGTTGGAGGCGGATGGGGCCTTGGCGTTTGCGGTGGGGGAGGTAGAAGAAAGTGTTGAGGAGTTATGCTAGTGGCTGATTGACGAGAAGGACATGTTCATTTTCGTTTTCTTCCTTAATTGCCAACTGACGTGGCAGTTCATTTCTGTTTGGAATTTAGCAATGAACTTAATGATGAGCATGAATCAAGTTTGCTGCCAGTATATTCTGCCATATATGTTAACGAAAGTCGACCTTGGCCTGGATGCCTTTATGAATCAAGTTTGCTGTCACCATGTGACCATAGACGTACATGATATCAAAGTTGCTGCCATAGAATTAGGATTCAGCTATCATTTTCCGAGGGGTAATTGATAGCAGCGCTCTTTTCTATTGAAGATACTCCTTTAGTTGATCAATGTATCACCACATAGAAAGCAAGCCAATTAGCATCAAGTCCACTAATCAACGATCAATACAATAAATACTAAGCATGATTTTTACATGGGAAACGACAACCGTATACTCATGCACCAAGCGAGAATAGGAATGACATTTCAAATATTAGAGCACGCTACCATTCCTTCTTGCCAAGCGTAAAGCACAGCTTGCCCTCCTTACCTTTTCGAAAGCCCCACATCTCCACCTCATCATTCTCTTGAAGGAAACACCGGTTCAATAAGCACTTGTAGTCCGGACCTTTTATCACAGTTGATTCGGAGTCCCAGTGAGCGAGCATCAAGTGACAGCGAAACTCGCCTAGAGCGTACACACATACCTCCAGTCCCCCATGTTTCCTTCTTTGAACACAACTTGTGCTGGGCATTTTCCTCATCGCTGTGGGCACGTGGGGAAGGCCGGCAGCGGCGTTCTCAGCCTCAGAGAGCATGGGGATGAGGTTGGCATCCACATATTGGGAGGGGATGAGGAGGCGGTTCTGGCGCTGGATGTCCATGTCCGAACCATCGAGGCATTTGGTCATTATGAACCAGGGGTACCGGTCATCGCCGCCATGCTCACGCACCAAATCCGTCACCCAGTTAGGAATTGTGATCCAACCCATCTCTACCTCCTCTCACTCTGCTTGTATGGAGGCTCCGATTGTTGCATTTTAGAAGGTGGAAGGAGGAGCACAAGGAGAGCAAGCGACGATAATGGCTAATGGGTTGGATTTGTATGCATATCGTGCTATGGTGGGATGGAGAAGGAAGAGAGCATGATTGTCTGTATATAGGAGTAGTTCCCATCTCTTCTGCTGCACCCTCTCTCCCTAGTCCTTTTGGGCGCAGCTGCGCCTCCCCTCTAGTAAGGGGCTGATCACCTTCCCCTCTTCTCTTCCTCATCCTTGCTTAGAGGAGGTCCTTATCCCAGCATCTTCCATATGGGAGATCCTCCTCATCCTTAGTGGAGATACTCATCGGGACCTATAACATGGAGTCGGGGACTCACGATAGTTTTCTCCCAAGCATCCAAATTCGCGCCCCACCCCCGTGCCTCTACTAGTCGTGTGACTGGTTTCTTCCCCATGGACGAGGGCTGTTGACTTTTTGTCACGGAATAGGCTAGTAACTTGGAATAAATTAATTCTTTTATATCATTCACTGGTGCTGTCCAATTCACGCCCCCATGTTAGTGATTGAAGCTGGGTATGCTCGTCGTTGCTAAACACCATAATCAAACCGGCTTTGCACAGGGAGGGCGGAGGAAATCCATTCAGAAAACCCAATCTATATGGCCTGTTTGAATCCAAGCAGCGGGAATTACCTGATTGATAATAATCAATAAATCCATGGGAAAAACATGGGGGAATTTTGGGTCTGGGAGATTGGCCAGGGGCATGCGCAAACTTCCAAATGACAGCCAATGGTACACCGCAGATGGCTTTTAAGGCCTTTACATTATTGAACATCTAAAAGTTGTGAGCTGATATGTATGCTTTAATATATATATATATATATATATATACTTGACTTGATTATACTTAAGTTAATCTTCATTCGAGCATCTCTTCCTTAATTACAAACTGACGTGGTAGCTCTTTCGAATCTTATACTTTTATTTGAAATTTAGATTTAGATATTCTCTTCTTTGCCTGAATTATACTATAAGAAGCATCTAAAAGAAAAATGAGGAAAGAATTATCAAGTTTGAATTAGAGAATCAGTTGAATTATTTATTACAGATGGAGCTCCTCTGAACCAACAATAGGGTTGTATGTGACTCGGAGCCACAAGCTCAAATCCAAAATTAAAAGAGAGCCATATTTTTTTTTTTTTAGTTTTAGTTTGGAGCCGTCTCAGGTTCTAATTTGGCAAGTGGTTGGGTTCAATATTTTCAATAAATTGAGGGAAGCACTGAATATTTGGTTCGTTGGATTGGTACATTCTGACTCCTTGGATAAACTGGACACCGAAGTTTGTAGCTTACCGCAAGAAGATTGAAAGCCATCAAGTTTTAATCCAAAAATTGGTGCTCGGTAAGGAGTCTATTAATATTATTAGTGCTTATGCTCCTCAAATAGGTTTAGATAATGCTATAAAACAAAGTTTTTAAGAGGATATAGATGGATTAATTTAAAAGATTTCTAATGAAAAAAATATTTATTAGAGGAGATTTGAATGGACATATAGGAAACTATAATATAAGCTTTCGGAGAGTACGTGAAGGTTATGGATTTAGAGATAGAAATAAAGAAAAAAAATGTCATTTTAGAGTTTGTAATAATATATAATTTAATATTAGCCAATACATATTTTATAAAGAATGACACTCATCTAATAACTTTTAAAAGTTAATATAATGCTAATCAAATAGATTTTTTCCTTAATAGAAAAATTGATCGAGCTTTTTATAAAGATTCTAAGGTTATACTGGGGGAGAGTTATTAAAAATATAATACAGATTGATGGTTATGGATGGATATATATATATATATATTAAGAATTGAAGAAGAAGAACTAAAAATATAAGAATTCGAGAATTAGATGATGAAATTTGAAACAAAAGAAACTAGTAACTTAGGAAGAAAAATGGTGTATAGATTAAGAAATCGATGCTATATGGAAAAAAATAGCTAATAGAATCAGAAAAGTAGCGATAGAAGTGTTAGAGGAATTGAAATTAAAAGGACTATATACCAAAAAGCTTAGTAGTGAAATGAAAAAGCTTAATTAATGGTTAAGGCTACAAGAGAAAGCTATACAAAACTACCTATATCTTGGAATAGATAACATATAAAAACCGTAAGATAGTTAAGAAAGAAGTAAAATAAAATATAGGAGGCTAGATGTAAGACACATGAAGAATTATATTACAAACTAAAAACTAAAAATATAGAGAAAGATATGCATATATATACATATATAATTGCAAGTTAAGAGAAAGAGTAAATAGAGATATGATTCATATTAAATATATCAAAGATAGTGATAAAAAAATTTTGGCTAAGAAAGATGAGATTAAAGAAAGAGAAGTTATTTTAATAAATTACTAAATAAAAATTTTAGAGATAATTTGGGATGCCTTACTAGTTCGTTGAGGATAGAATTATGATGATACCAATGGCGGATTCAGTCCAATGCCTATGTCCTAGCTCTTTGATTTGCCACTACTGGTTCAATATGCAGAACATAAGGCTTCTACAGTGCCATCCCAATTCCTCAATGCCATCACCCTGCTCTCTTGATCTTCCTCCTTGCTTCACAGGGGAATGGCTAGCAAGAGAGGGGAGGGGGTTGAAGGTAGATGGGGCCTTGGGTTCTGGGGTGTGGGACATAAAAGAAAAGGCCGAGGAGGCATGTTGGTGGTTGATTGATGAGAAGGGCAAGTCTTTTCTTCTTTAATTACCACTGAAGTGGTAGTTCTTCTTAATCTTGAACTTTTATTTTTAAATTTAGATTTAGATGTTCTCTATTCTCACCTGAATTGTATAGTAAGAAACATCTAGAAAGAAAATGATCAAAGGATTATCAAGTTTGAATTGGAGGACTAGTCAAAAGACCTATTGTGGATGCAATTCCTCTGCACCAGCACCAGGGTTGTCTATCACTTGGATCGGAGACTCAAATCCAAAATTAGAATAGTGCAATTTTTTTTTTTTAGGTTTAGTTTGGAGCCATCTCACGTTCTAGTTTGGCAAGTGGCTGGGTTCAATATTTTTTCAGTAGATTGGAGGATGCACTGAATATTTGGTTTGTTGAATTGGGTACATTCTAACCCCTTTGATGGACTGGACACCGGAGTTTACAGCTTCCCACAAGGAAATTGAAAGCCGTCAAGCTTTAATCGGATGGCAAAAATTATCTTCCGTCCTCCACCAGCAGATATCAGTTCAACAAAAAAATAGAAAAAACATTCTCAACTATATCAACAACCTAAGCATTAGCTTAGTGGCACACTCTATCGCTTCAAGGCGACAAATTAAAGGTTGCAGTCGACTTCCTAGCAGTGGAACATGGCACTATCCTCTCTAATCTCAAAATAAATAAATAAATTACAACCATTGAATACCAATTTAATTCGAGATAATCCTTTATTCCAACCATACAGAAGGCAAACCAACCCACACGAATTACTTACCTAGGTGGCGTCAAGTCCACCTATCATATTCAGTACAATAAACACCAAACACAACTTTTACACACAAATGAAACGGCAAGTGCATGCTCATGCATCCACATACTAAACGGACTCCAATCCAACAGGAATGACATTTCAGATATTAGAGCATGCTATTACTTGAATACTACTCGCTTACTATTCCCTCCTGCCAAGCACAAAGCACAGCTGACCACCTCGCCGGAAGCCCCACATCTCCACCTCATCATTCTCTCCAAGGAAACTCCGGTCCAATAAGGCCTTGTACTCCGAACCTTTGATCACAGTGGATCCGGTGGAGTCCCACCGAGTGAGCATTAAGCGGAACCAAAACCCGCTTCGAGCGTACACACGAACCTCCAGTCCCCCATGCCTCCTTCCCTGAACGCGACTTGTGCTGGGCGTGTTCCTCCTCGCTGTGGGGGGCCTTTCGAGAAGGTTGGCATCGGCCTTCTCGGCCTCAGAGAGCATGGGGATGAGGTTGGCATCCACGTATGGAGAGGGGATGAGGAGGCGGTTCTGGTTTCGGAAGTCCATGTCCGCATTCGTGAGGGATTTGGTCATTATGAAGCTGGGCTCATTGCCGCCATGCTGATGCAACAAATCTCTCACCCACCCAGGGACTGGGATCCGATTCATCTCGATCACCTCTCGCTTGCTTGTATAGAGGCTCCTGATGTTGCTTTTTGGAAGGTGAAAGGAGGAGCAAAAAGAGATTAAGCAATTGAACAATTGGTTGATGGGTTGGGGCTCTCTCTGCTTCGCGTATATATAGATGGAGTTCCCCACATCTTTTGCTGCACTCTCTCCCTAGTCCTTTTGGAAGAGGCTGCCTCTCTCCTCTATGAAGGGGCTCAGCTTTCTCTCTTCTTCGCCTCATCCTTACTTAGAGGAGGTCCTTCTCCCTCCCTCTTCCATAGGAGAGGCTCAAATTCCTCCCCCTTCCCTTTCCCTCATGCTTGCTTTGAGAAGAAGATCCTTCTCATCCTTCGGGCAGGTGAGATACTCATCCCTCCCCATCCCATGGAGTCGGGGACTTGCAATGGCATTCTCCCAAGCACCCAAAACTCTCTCCCCGACCCTCTGCTAGTCGTGTGACTGGTTTCTTCCCCATGGACGAGGGGCTGTTCACTTTTTAACATGGAGCATGCAGACCAGTAAATCGGAATAATTAACGAATTCTTTTATATCATTCACTGGCTTTGTCCCTGTCACGCCCACATGTTAGTGATATATTGAAGCTGGGTATGCTCGTCGTTACCAAACGCCATAATCAAATCGGCTTTGCATAGGGTGGGCGGAGGAAATCCATTCAGAAGACCCAATCTCTATGGCCTGTTTAAATCCAATGAGCGGGAATTACCCCGATTAATAATGATCAATAAATCCATGGGTAAGATTTGGGAGAACCTTGGATCTGGGATATTGATCATGGGCATTGCTCAAACTTCCATCTGACAGCCTATCCTACACCGGGGATGCCCTTTAAGGCCTTCACATTAACATCTAAAATCGCATGACTCCCATCATCTGATCGAGACTTTACCTTATCTAAGTGAAAATCCACTCAAGTTCATCTTAGTCAAGTATATTTTTTATATTTATATATATGTATTTATATGTATGTATATATATATATATATATATATATATATATATATATATATCTACATGCGCATACATTGACGTGCATGTGTGTGCACATATATAACCAATGTTGTATATGTATAATGAATAATGAGTTAAAACCAATGCTTCTTTGGCTCGTAAAATTTAAGAAAATGACTACTAATTGTTATGTTATACTTGATAGCTTGTATATAAAAGTATCAGAAGTAGACATGTGATGCCAACAGTATCATGATTTGATAGTGTAAATTATGAAAGAGTGAGACAAACTGCTTTTAGCGTCTAGGTATTAAAATGACAAAAAATTCAAGATGTAATGATGTGTCTAAATTCTTGTCCTTCCTTAGTTTCAACATTTCATAGTAGATGAATTACCCTTGGGAGATCTTTCTTTTTCATCATTCAAAATCACACCTATGTCAAGTTTCTTCAATCTTACAAAATGACCATTAATTACTTTAGGTGAGTGATTATGGTTTCCAAACATAAGCCACTTGTATGGCACAACTTATGTGCTTTTAAATGTTCAAGTTTAAATTCATTACGCGCACAGTTAATATATCAAATATCTTTCTATCTTCTATCTAATTAATTTCTTATTGGTTAACATTCTAAATATCATTGCACCTTCATAAATTAAATATCATACATTTTTCTACCTTAAAATTCGGTCGATCTTCATTATGCTCGCTATTTTTTATAATCAACATTTCTTCCCTCCCAAGCAGATATATAGCTTTCTCTTTAAATTGCAAATTGTTCAAAAATTTTAAAATCTTTGCTTCTTATCATTTCAAAATCAATTTAATCAAACCACAGTACTCTCTTCATTCTCAAAATTATTTCAATCAAAGTTTATTTGTCCTTTAAATCCACTCACAACCATCTCACCTCCACTATTTAAAATTCGAAAGCTTCACCAAATCAAAGAGAAATCATTTGCTTTCTTTTCATGCTAATAACGCAAAGTGATTTCAAAATCTCCCTTGTATACAGTGGGGGAGGGAGGAGGGTAAGAGAGATGGATGGATGAAAAATTAAAGATTTTGGGCTCGTTTGATTTGTAGAAATGACTCACTGGAATTGGAATAATTGATTCTAATTCCAAATATTTGTTTTGAAGCGATTCCAATTTCACCTGAAATCTAAATCCTATATAAGGATAGATTTGAAAATTAAACCCTCTATCTAGGATTGCAAATCCATTCCAACAAGCTATAACTTAATGCATTCTACATATATAGTATTAAATTTAATATTATAATTATTAAATATAATATTATTATAATTATATAACTTTCTAATATATAATATACTACATATAATGTAATATAATATATTTATTACATATAATAAATATAAATGACAATATAATATATTATTTTATAATTTTAAAATATATTATAATGTTATATAATAACATATTATTATAATATATAATAATATAGTATAATATATTACTTTATATTTATTTTAATATATATTATTAGTAGGATTCAGACACCATATTTTGACTCTAATTTCTTTATGAACTAAATGAGCAAAGGAAAGTGGTTCCGATTCTGATTCCAATAGAATTCGATTCCAATTATGACTCCGACTGTGATATTAAACCAAACAAACCCTTTTAATTGCCATATTTAGGCCAAATATTAAACTTTCCACAAATTATCTCTATAAAGCTCACCTTAAGACAGTGATAAAAGCATATACAAGATATAAGAAAAATCTTATCATTGCTACTTATGGTTTGTTGGCTTAGAATGATATCTCAAGATGTCTCTGAAAGAGGATAATGAAAAGATAAAGATATTGAAAGTGAATTGTTACCTGGATTCATTAACCTATTCTTCCATTATACCCTTTAATCAAATTATAGATATTTTTTAGAGTCATTCTTTTATGGACCCAATTGAAAGTTCAATGATACTCCTACTTGACTTGAAAATTTAATATCCCCATCCAATCAAAAGTCTTTATTTTAATAAATACAATCTTCCTATGTTTAATCAAGTCCTCTATTAAAGAAATCACAACCATCCAAGGCTCCCTTAGGCAGCTTTGTAGTTGGACTTCTATATTATAATAATATGAGAAATTTTAATTCTTCAACTAAAAAGTATCTAATAAAAAAAGTAGATGAGCAGATGAACTTTAAAAAAAAAAATAATTCTTATTCTCATTAATCCCAATTGCATCAACCAAAAAAAGGCAAAACACACACACACACACACACACAGAGAACCATTGCCATCTAGAGTTAAAGTTTTCTGTGTTTTTTTTGGCTTTAAAATCTTATAAAATATCTATCATATCTCAAACCATCACTAGGCCGGCCACGTGATACGGCCGCATAATCCCTAAGGCATAATATTAGAAAATATGCAAGCCTTTCTAAACAAAACTTCCCACTATTATTTGTTTCCAAAAATATGAGGTTTAGAAATATTTGGTATTGGATACAAAATTAATTACCACTCTCACTAGAAGTCCAAGACTGCATTCTGAAGCTAGGTGTCCTATAGCTCTGGAAAAAAAATACAACAGTAGTGGTGTGAGCTAATAGCTCAGGAAAAAATCTCTTCCTATGCAAACCAACATAAATAATAATATATAAGTAATTATAAAATCACTAAAAGTAGATCCAGTAAAGCAGTTATAACATCAATAATTTCAATATCAACATATAATATTTCAAAAATTTGGTGCAGAAATCCAGCCAATGTAGCATGGCAATGATATTCATATTTTATCATATAACTTGCGATCACATAATCAAGATAACAATGCCATATATGAAAATTTCATCGTTCCTAATAGTAATGCCATATATATTAAATTTTGATAATCTAAAATAATGAGATCACTCCATAATTTCATAATCTAGATGATGATACCATTCCACAATAAGTTTAGGTGCATGATTTATATATATGTCAAATTTCACAACCTTAACTCATGGTAATTCAATTTTATTATTAATTATTTAGGTGCATGATCCAACATCTCAGCATTTGGACTAATCACAACCACATTTTCGTTAGTGGTCGGCTACACAAGTGTCATACTGTACTTGATAACTTTAATTAGTGACATAGAATACAATTAGTGGTCGGCTACACAAGTGTCATACTGTACTTGATAACTTTAATTAGTGACATAGAATACAATTAGTGGTTGGCTACACAAGTGTCATACTGTACTTGATAACTTTAATTAGTGACATAGAATACAATACATCACTAAGCAATACTCTCGCCACAATACATAGTGCATCACTAGGCAATACTCTCGCCATAATACATAGTGCATCACTAGGCAACACTCTCGCTATAGTACACAAGGCATCACTAGGCCATACTCTTACTACAATATACAGTGCGTCACTAAGCAACATTCTCGCCATAGTATGCATGGCATTACTAGGCTATACTTTCGTCATAATACGCAATGCATCACTAGGCAATACCCTCATCATAGTATACAATGCTTCATTAGGCAACACTCTCGCTATAGTACGCAAGGCATCATGAGGCCATACTCTCATCATAGTAGTAAGGCATCATTAAGCAACACTCTAGCAATAGTAGGCAATGCGTCATTAGGCAACACTCTCGCCACAGTACATAGTGCACCATTAGGCAATACCCTTACATGACAAGTCTAGAAGCATTAAACTCATTTTATGTTTCCTCGTCATCATCATTTTAAAGGAGAAATTAATTTTTCATAATTCAATAATTTATGGTAATAACACATCTTGAATAGTCAAAATTGAGTGGGTGGTCATGTAATAATATTAAAATCATTCAGGATTTCTTGCCTTTATTGGATCACAAAAATCAAAATGACAATCTAACCGCGAGTCCACCTGGCATGCCTAATGCCCTAAAATTAATAAGCATAATCAACACTTGAAAATTTGCACTCCTATTAATTAAATACCTAATTCAATATTTTCTAATTCCTAAATTTTTCTAGAAGATTTAATTCATTTATTCTATCCTGACTCAACTTCCCACAGCCAACATATAAGAATTAATGACTTAATAAAAACTAAATCAAGAATGCTAGCTTAAACTATAGGAATGCCCCCTTATATATATATATATATATATATATATATATATATATATATATATATTTACTCACTTGCAATTTCTTAAACAAATATATCTTAATTTTAAATTTTCTAATTTTAAAATTAACTTTTCAACTTTGATACTAATTCTAATTTATATACAACCTATTAGTTTAATTAAAAAGGAGGTCAGACCCTTATCTCTATTAGGCAACTAAGGAAAGAGGCTTAAGTTAGGCCTCTCAAAACTAGGCTGCAGATCAAAACATATTACTGATAAAAATTATATGCTAAATAAAGAATAGAGAGAAAAAATGGGGAAGTAATTGGAGAAAGAAAATTCTAGAGGATTAGAGAGAAGAAATAGAAGAGGGTTAGAGAGAGAAATGAAGAAAAATAAAATAACATAATAACATCAAAAATAAGGAAAATTTTTTCTTTCCTTTATTTTTATATTTTTTTTCTTTTTTCTCTTTTGTTTTTGTTTTTTCTCCTTTCCGCGGTGGGGCGTGCGGAACAGGGGAAACCCCGAACACTGTTTCTGCCCAATCTAAGAGAGAGGGGAGAAAGAAAGAGGGAGAGAGAAGGAAGGAGAAGAGGGAGAGAGAAGGGAGGAGAAGAGGGAGGGAAAGGAAGATAGAGGGAAGGAGCGGTGATGATGGGCGGGTGGCGACGACCGTGGCCTGAGGTGGAGGTTGCAGTTTCTCTCATCCGACCACAAAAAGAGAGAGAGCGGCAACAAAGAGAGGAGTCTGAGGGGAGAGGGAGATCAAGGGGGGAGTCACAATGGTGGTCCAACCGTGAAGGGGGGGGTGTTCGGCATGAGCAGGGGCGGTATCATGCCACCCCTGCTCCATGGATCTAATCGAGAGAGAGAGAAGGAGAAAGAGTAGGAAGAGGAAGAGAAAGGGAAAGGGAGGGAGAGAGGAGAGGAGAGAGAGCGAGCTGGGAGGGGGACTGGCCATCCCAAGTGTAGGCAAAGGCGATCCATGCCGCCCCTGCTCGTAGATCCATCCGAGAGAGAGAGAGAGGGAAGTGGAGGGGGAAGAGAGAGAAAGAGTGAGTGAGAGAGAGAGAGCAAGGCTAGGGCTCATTGGAGAGGGAGGGGGAGAAAGAAATAAAGGAGGGGAAGGCTTCCATGCCCTCCTTTAAAGGTCATATGTCCTTGCACCTACTGCCGGTATGGAGGGAAGAGGAAGGGGTTTGAGGTGCTAGTAGACCGGAGAAGCTAATCCTCATATTCGCCAATCCTCATATTCTTCCCTCCTCAAAAGAAAAAATAAAAAATAAAAAAATCATTCTCAAAATTCATAAATGTATGCTACATAAGCACAATCATTCTTTCACCAAATTCTCAAGCTAAAAGTTTCATTTACAATCATTACATAAATTAATTCGTGTCCCACTTTTAGAAATCAATGAACTTTTGCAATTGAAATTATCTTTGGCAACAAAAAGATCTGTTGCTCTTAAAACAGCACTCTTATCTGGTTTTTTTTTTTCCTAGCTGCTTGTCTAAATCATTTACAATTCACAAAATAAGAAAATCTCATTCTATAGTATAAGAGTCAATCACGCTTGATCCTTTATTATAATTATTCTTTAATGTTCTAAAACTCAAACTTTAAAATTTTAACTTCTAATTAAACCTAAAACCTTCTTTAACTCCACTATGCTGTTGCTACACCGCTCTGTTTAATCTTATTAACACCAATACTTTTTTTAAAAAAGTTTTTTATCATATTTAGAACACTACTAACTTTCTCTTCTTAAAACTTTAAATCTCCATGTTGCAAATTTATATCCTCCTCTGTTTCTCAATTTGATTCCGATTATTATATTAATTAATGCATCATGTCTCTCTCAGCAATCATGACAAGTTATTACACACTGCTAATAGCGTTATCGTTGAATCATAATTTTCTTCTAGTCCTCAGTATAACAAGCAATAATCTCCCAAAACTTACTTAAAAGAGTTGCTGAATAATACTTACAAAACTATGGACATCACAAAATTGCATTCTTTAAGAACATAACTTTATTTATGCCAACAATATATTCAGACATAGAAATCTAAAATTCTAATTATATGAATTTTTTACATTCACCTACCAATAAACTTTAAATCATTTTGCTCATAATGATCATGAATTTAAATGATGACACTTCAAAACACTAAAATTTCAAATATTATAGAATTATATATGGATCATATAGACGTCCATATGGATCACATAAACATCAACATAAAAGCATATTTCTTAGTTATTGATATCTACCACAATAATAGTCATCCAAGGGCCCATCACTAAAGGTCAAACTTGGATGTATGGGTCATGAATCCACACACTTCCACTACACTACTTAATCAAATTCACTAAATATCATAACTTCATAGTTCTCTATTTATATTTTAAATATCCTAGTTGATGTTTAGTCTACCCGCTTATAGTCACTTATGTAGTAAATCTCATAGAATTCTAAACTTAAGCTCTGATACCATTCTGTCATGCCTGAAACCCATAACCCAGGTTAGCTACGTGATACAGCCACATAACCCTAGGAATTATGCAAGGCCTTCCAAAATAAAAAGTTACATTATTTTTTTTCAAAAATACGAGATTTAGATACATTTGGTATCAGGTACAAAATTAAGTATCACTCTGACCAAAAATCCAAGAGTGAATTCTAAAGCTAAGCATCCTATATGACTCTAAAAAAAATACAATAGTAATGATATAAGCTAATAGCTCACTAAGAAATTTCCTTTCATGTACACTAACTAGAATAATAGTATATAAGTAATTATAAAATTACTAAAAAGTAGATCTAGTAAGGCAATTCCAATATCAATAATTTCAATGCCAACATATGATATTTTAAAAAATAGGTGTAGAGATCCAATTAATATAGCATGGCAATGATACTCATGTTTTATGATCATATAATCAAGATAACAATGTGATCTTTGCAAATTTCATAGCTGCTAATAGTAATGCTACATATATTAAATTTTGATAATATAAAATAATGACATTACTATAATTTCATAATCCAAATTATAATACCATTCCATAATAAGTTTAGGTACATGATTTATATGTATGCCAAAATTCATATCCTTAACCCATGGTAATTCAATTTTATTATTAATTATTACATATTGGATTTAACATCTCGGTATCTGAACTAGTCATGATCGTTTACACAATTGTCATACTATATCTGATATCCTCATATTATATCTAACAACTTTAATTAGTACTACAATCATAGCGCATCATTAGGCAACATTCTCGCTATAGTACGCAAGGCATCAATAGGCCATACTCTCGTTGCAGTACCCAATGCATCACTAAGCCACACTCTCGCCATAGTATGCAAGGCATCATCGGACCATACTTTTACTGCAGTGCACAATGCGTCATTAGGCAATATCTCACCATAGTACGTAATGTGTCACAAGGTAGCACTTTCACCATGCAAGGCATTACTCTGTAAATACTTTGGCCACAGTTCGCAGTGCATTACTAGGCAACACTCTCACCACAGTATATAATGTGCCACTAAGCGATGCTCTTACATAACAAATTTAGAAGCATTTAAACCTATTTTATATTTCCATCATCATCATCATTTTAAATAAGAAATTAATTTTTCATAATTCAATAATTTACGATAATAACATATCTTGAATATTCAAAATAGAATGGGCAGTCATATAATAATATTAAAATCATTGAGAATTTCTTTCTTCTATTAGAGTATAAAAATTAAAATGATAATTTAGGTGCAAGTCCACCTAATGCGCCTGATACCCTAAAATTAATTAGCTTAATCAACACTAAAAAAATCAGCACTCCTATTATTTAAATGCCTAATCCAATAGTTTTTAATTCTTAAATTTTTTTTAAAAGATTTAATTCATTACTTCCAGCTTGACTTAACTTTTCAGAGCATACATATAATAATTAATAACTTAATAAAAACTAAATCAAGAATACTAAGTGATGCCTTTATATATATATATATATGTATATTCAAATTGGTTTTAAATTAATAAAGCTGATGATTGACTCACTTACAATTTTATAAATACATATAACTTAATTTTTAATATTTTAATTTAAAAATTAATTTTTCAACTTTGATGCTAGTCCTAAGTTACATGTAACCTATTAATTTAATTAAAAAGAGGGACGCATCTTGTCTTCATCAGGAGGCTGATAGAGGCTAGCCTCTCACTGGACCAAAATACGTTCCTGATAAAAATTATATGCCAGAGAGAGGGAGGGTGCAGAGAGGATGCGGAACATGGAGAGGAAAATGCTAGAGCCTTAGAGAGATATTTTGCTCTCTCTGGGGTGGGGCGTGCGGAACAGGGTGTCTGTACCCTGTTTCCACCCAGAGGGAAGAGAGAGAGAGTGAGAGAGAGGGAGAGAAGGGAGGAGAACACAGGGGGAGAGAGGGAAGGAGCGGCGACAGTGGCCGAGCGGCGCCGACCGCGGCCCCGAGCGGAGGTCGCGGTTTGTCTCACCCGACCGCAAGCAAGAGAGAGAGAGCGGCAACAAAGAGAGGAGTCGAAGGGGAGAGGGAGATTGAGGGGGGAGTCACGGTGGTGGTCCGGCCGCGAGAGGGGGGTTCCCGCACAAGCAGGGGCCGTCTTGTGGCTCCCCTGCTCCACGGATCTAGCTAAGCGAGAGAGAGAGAGGGAGCAGGGAGAGGAAGAGAGAGGGAAAGGGAGGAAGAGAGGAAGGGAGAGAGAGCGAGCTGGGAGGGGGAGTGGCCGTCCCAGGTGCGGGCAGGGGCAGTCCCACGCCGCCCCTGCTCGCAGATCCATCCGCAAGAGAGGAGGGAAGGGGCGGGGGGGGGGAGGCTGCCATGCCCTCCTCTGGAGCCGTACGTCCTCCCACCTACTGCTGGGAAGGGGGAGGGGTTTGACGTGCCCAGCAGACCGGAGAAGCCGGTGCTCACAATATCGGTGCACTGTGATGACTGCTTCAATGCACTCCAATGGTGCATCCAAGTACTTGTCTACACGCGGGCTCAAAACTAAAGCAGCTGGCCTATGCGCGCTCGATCATTGCCAGCTCAAAACCTCTAACCTACCTAAAAATGCTATCTCGCACTCATCGTTACGGCGTTACCTCCCTCTCTTGCTAACGATTTCTGGATTCCAATAACTTCTCACCAGAGTCGCCAATTCGAATCACTCCAAAACTACAAGAGACTACAATCCTCCCTTCTTTTAAAGAACGCAGTTTATAAGAAAGCAAGAGAGATGCACTGTGGTTGCCGTTTCTAAGTTGTTAAGATGGAAGCCCAAGGCAACGATCAATGCGTTGGCCCTCCTCCTGCCTCTTCTTCTTCTCCTCCAATGATCTATGGAAAGAGCGTCACCTCCAACTTCTCCTGTGGAGACGACTGCAACGAGTCAACGATGGAAGAGAGACTGGAGAGTGTGGTTAATGTCTCAGTTTTTTGAAGCTAACAATGCCGGTATTTCAATTCCTTTTCCTTGGTGCATTTTTGACATTACCTCTGAACGATATCTTGTTTGTTACTTTATTTTCTCTTCAGGGTTCCACTTGTGCCGTTTGAGCCGTGCATTTAATCCGAGTTCGGGAATCTTTTCATGTTTAAATTGCCGAGGAAATTTTTGTTCGTTATCATCATGGATGAGCATCAAAGAATAAAATTTTTTGAAATCATTCTTGTTGTTTACTATGATATAGAATAACTTTTATCTATTATTTATTTATTTATTCATATATTTATCCATTTATTTAGCAAAAAAAGAATCGGGGAGTCCACCACATTTCATATGCCTATAGAAATGGATGCAAATATGTGGAATCCACTCGTACCGCATAGAGTTTGGGTGATATGCTACGGTTTTGCCCAAATATTTAGCATCTTTAAATCAAGTACATCCTTTCAAACTACACATCAAATTAGTTTGTTTAAGTGCCCATGTCCTGGCCCTTTGATTTGGCGCCACTGGTTCAACATGCAGAGTATAAGGCTTCTACAGTGCCATCATATAGCTCATCGCCATCACCTTGCTCTCTTGATCTCCCCTTGCCTCACCGGGGAATGAGCAGCAAAAGAGGGGGAGGGGGTTGGAGGCGGATGGGGCCTTGGCGTCTGCGGTGGGGGAGGTAGAAGAAAGTGTTGAGGAGTTATGCTGGTGGCTGATTGACGAGAAGGACATGTTCATTTTTGTTTTCTTCCTTAATTACCAACTGACGTGGCAGTTCATTTCTATTTGGAATTTAGCAATGAACTTAATGATGAGCATGAATCAAGTTTGCTGCCAGTATATTCTGCCACATATGTTAAAGAAAGTTGACCTTGGCCTGGATGCCCTTATGAATCAAGTTTGCTGTCACCATGTGACCATAGACGTACATGATATCAAAGTTGCTGCCATAGAATTAGGATTCAACTATCATTTTCCAGGGGGTAATTGACAGCAGCGTTCTTTTCTATTGAAGATACTCCTTTAGTTGATCAATGTATCACCACATAGAAAGCAAGCCAATTAGCATCAAGTCCACTAATCAACGATCAATACAATAAATACTAAGCATGATTTTTACATGGAAAGGAAATGACAACCGTGTACTCATGCACCAAGCGAGAATAGGAATGACATTTCAAATATTAGAGCACGCTACCGTTCCTTCTTGCCAAGCGTAAAGCACAGCTTGCCCTCCTTACCTTTCCGGAAGCCCCACATCTCCACCTCATCATTCTCTTGAAGGAAACACCGGTTCAATAAGCACTTGTAGTCCGGACCTTTTATCACAGTTGATTCAGAGTCCCAGTGAGCGAGCATCAAGTGGCAGCGAAACTCGCCTAGAGCGTACACACATATCTCCAGTCCCCCATGTTTCCTTCTTTGAACACGACTAGTGCTGGGCATTTTCCTCGTCGCTGTGGGCACGTGGGGAAGGCCGGCAGCGGCCTTCTCGGCCTCAGAGAGCATGGGGATGAGGTTGGCATCCACATATTGGGAGGGGATGAGGAGGCCGTTCTGGCGCTGGATGTCCATGTCCGAACCGTCGAGGCATTTGGTCATTATGAACCAGGGGTACCGGTCATCGCCACCATGCTCACGCACCAAATCCGTCACCCAGTTAGGAATTGTGATCCAACCCATCTCTACCTCCTCTCACTCTGCTTATATGGAGGCTCCGACTGTTGCGTTTTAGAAGGTGGAAGGAGGAGCAAAAGGAGAGCAAGCGACGATAATGGCTGATGGGGTTGGATTTGTATGCATATCGTGCTAGTGTTGGATGGAGAAGGAAGAGAGCATGATTGCTTGTATATAGGAGTAGTTCCCATCTCTTCTGCTGCACCCTCTCCCTAGTCCTTTTGGACGTGGCTGTGCCTCCCCTCTAGTGAGGGACTGATCACCTTCCTCTCTTCTTTTCCTCATCCTTGCTTAGAGGAGGTCTTTATCCCAGCCTCTTCCATAGGAGAGATCCTCCTCATCCTTAGCGGAGATACTCATCGCGACCGATAACATGGAGTTGGGGACTCACAATAGTTTTCTCCCAAGCATCCAAATTCGTGCCCCACCCCTGCGCCTCTACGAGTCGTGTGACTGGTTTCTTCCCCGCGGACGAGGGACTGTTGACTTTTTAGCATGGAATAGGCTAGTAACTTGGAATAAATTAATTCTTTTATATCATTCACTGGCGCTGTCCAAGTCACGCCCTCATGTTAGTGATTGAAGCTGGGTATGCTTGTCGTTGCTAAACACCATAATCAAACCGGCTTTGCACGGGAAGCGCGGAGGAAATCCATTCAGAAAACCCAATCTATGTGGCCTGTTTGAATCCAAGAAGTGGGAATTACCCTGATTGATAATAATCAATAAATCCATGGGAAAAACATGGGGGAATTTTGGGTCTGGGAGATTGGTCAGGGGCATGCGCAAACTTCCAAATGACAACCAATGGTACACCGCAGATGGCTTTAAGGCCCTTACATTATTGAACATCTAAAAGTTGTGAGCTGATATATATGCTTTAATATATATATATATATATACATACATATTTGACTTGATTATACTAAAGTTAATCTTCATTCGAGCATCTCTCCTTAATTACAAAGTGACATGGCAGCTCTTTCGAATCTTATATTTTTATTTTGAAATTTAGATTTAGATGTTCTCTTCTTTTGCCTCAATTATACCGTAAGAACCATTTAAAAGAAAAATGAGCAAAGAATTATCGAGTTTGAATTAGAGGATTTGTCGAATTACTTATTGTAGATGGAGCTTCTCTATACCAAACACCAGGGCTGTATCTGAGTTGGAGCCACAAGCTCAAATCCAAAATTAAAAGAGAGCCATATTTTTTTTTTTAGTTTTAGTTTGGAGCCATCTCAAGTTCTAGTTTGGCAAGTGGCTAGGTTCAATATTTTCTAGTAAATTGGGGGAAGCACTGAATATTTGGTTTGCTAGATTAGGTACATTCTGACCCCTTAGATAGACTAAACATCAGAGTTTGCAGCTTCCCACAAGGAGATTGAAAGCCATCAAGCTTTAATGGGATGGTGGAAATTGGTATTTGATAAGGAGTCAATTAATATTATTAGTGCTTATGCTCCTCAAGTAGGTTTAGATAATGTTATAAAATAAAGTTTTTAGAAGGATATAGATGGATTAATTTAAAAGATTTCTAATGAAGAAAAAATATTTATTAGAGGAGATTTGAATGGACATATAGGAAACTATGATATAAGTTTTCGGAGAGTACATTAAGGTTATGGATTCAAAGATAGAAATAAAGAAAAAAAATATTATTTTAGAGCTTATAATAATATATAATTTAATATTAGCCAATACATATTTTATAAAGAATGACTTTCACCTAATAACTTTTAAAAGTTAATATAATGCTAATCGAGCTTTTTATAAAGATTCTAAGGTTATACTAGAGGAGAGTTATTAAAAATATAATACAGGTTGATGGTTATGGATATATATATATATATATATATATATATATATATATATATATATATATATATTAAGAATTGAAGAAGAAGAACTAAAATATAAGAATTCGAGGATTAAATGATGAAATTTGAAATAAAAGAAACTAGTAACTTAGGAAGAAAAATGGAGTATAGATTAAGAAATCAATGTCGTATAGAAACAATGGAGTATAGATGTTCTCTCCTTTTGCCTGAGTTATACTGTAAGAAGCATCTAAAAGGAAAATGAGCAAAGGATTATCGAGTTTGAATTAGAGAACCAGTCGAATTACTTATTGTAGATGGAGCTCCTTCGTACCAACACGAAGGCTGTATGTGACTTGGAGCCACAGGCTCAAATCCAAAATTAAAAGAGAGCTATATTTTTTTTTTAGTTTTAGTTTGGAGCCATCTCACATCCTAGTTTAGCAAGTGGCTGGGTTCAATACTTTCCAGTAAATTGGAGGAAGCATCGAATATTTGGTTCGTTGGATTGGGTACATTCTAACCCCTTTGATAGACTGGACACCAGAGTTTGCAGCTTCCCACAAGGAGATTGAAAGCCGTCAAGCTTTAACCGGATGGCGGAAATTATCTTTAGTCCTCCACCAATAGATATCAATTCAAGGAAAAAGTAGAAAGAACATTCTTAACTATTTCATTAACCTAAGCATTAGCTTAGTGTCACACTCTTATTGCTTTAGGCGACAAATTAGAGGTTGCAGTCGGGTTCCTAGCAATGAAATATGGCACTACTCTTCTCTAATCTAAAAATAAATAAATAAATTACAACTATTTAATACCAATTTAATTTGAGATAATCCTTTATTTCAACCACACAGAAGGCAAACCAAGTCCACCTATCATATTCAGTACAATAAACAACAAACACAACTATTACACACAAACGAAACGACAACTGGATGCTCATGCATCCACACGCTAGAAGGACTACAATCCAACAGGAATGACATTTCAGATATTAGAACATGCAATTACTTGAATACTACTCGCTTACTGTTCCCTCCTGCCAAGCGCAAAGCACAGCTGATCACCTTGCCGGAAGCCCCACATCTCCACCTCATCATTAACTCGAAGGAAACTCCGGTCCAACAAGACCTTGTACTCCGAACCTTTGATCGCAGGGTATTTAGTGCCGTCCCAGCGGATGAGAATCAAGTGGCAGCGAAACCCGCTTCGAGAGTACACAAATACCGGCAGTCCCCCATGCTCCCTTCCTTGAACGCGACCAGTGTTAGGCGTGTTCCTCCCCACTGTGGGCCTTTGGAGAAGGTTGGCAGCGGCCTTCTCAGGCCCAGAGAGCATGCCGATGAGGTTATCCACATATTTAGAGGGAATGAGGAGGCGGTTCTGGCCCCCGGAGTCCAGGTCCGACCTCGTGATTGATTTGTTCATTACGAAGCTGGGCTCCTGCTCATTGCCGCCATGCCGATGCACCAAATCGCTCACCCACTCAGGGACTGGGATCCGACTCATCTCGATTAGCTCTCGCTTGCTTGTTGTATAGAGCCTCCTGGTGTTGATTTTTGGAAGGTGAAATGATGAGCAAAAAGAAATTAAGCGATTGAACAATTGGTTGATGTGTTGGGGCTGGCTTTGCATCGTATATATAGATTTTTGAGTTCCCCACATCTTTTGCTGCACCCTCTCCCTAGTCCTTTTGGAAGAGGCTGCCTCTCTCCTCTATGAAGGGGCTCAGCTTTCTCTCTTCTTTGCCTCATCCTTACTTAGACGAGCTCCTTATCCCTCCCTCTTCCATAGGAGAGGCTCAAATTCCTCCCCCTTCCCTTTCCCTCATGCTTGCTTTGAGAAGAAGATCCTTCTCAGAAATACTCATCCCACCCCATCCCATGGAGCCGGGAACTCGCAATGGCGTTCTCCCAAGCACCCAAAACTCTCTCCCCGGCCCTCTGCTAGTCGTGTGACTGGTTTCTTCCCCGTGGACGAGGGGCTGTTCACTTTTTAACACGGAGCATACAGACCAGTAAATTGGAATAATTAATGAATTCTTTTATATCATTCACTGGCTTTGTCCCTGTCACGCCCACATGTTAGTGATATATTGAAGCTGGGTATGCTCGTCGTTACCAAACACCATAATCAAATCGGCTTTGCATAGGGTGGGCGGAGGAAATCGATTCAGAAGACCCAATCTACATGGCCTGTTTAAATCCACGGAGCGGGGATTACCCCGATTAATAATAATCAATAAATCCATGGGTAAGATTTGGGAGAACTTTTGGTCTCGGATATTGATCGTGGGCATTGCTCAAACTTCCAACTGACAGCCTATGGTACACCACGGATGCCCTTTTAGGCCTTCATATTAACATCTAAAAATTGAACAATGGATGGATAAGCTTTAATATATATATATATATAAACTAGGCCTGATCATACCCAAGTTAATCTTGCCTCAAGATGGATGAAGTCTAAAATAGATGATGGAGGTCACATGCAATGATCCTAACTATTAAATATCACTCATTACTTCTTGAATACTAAAAATTATATGATTTAAAAAATCTCTAATTCATATATCAAGTAGTCTAATATATATATATATATATATATATATATATTAATTTATATTAATCTAAATTATCTAATATTTGGATCACTTAATGTATTGGGCTAAGGAACTCTAAATTATATAGTTTAAGTATTTTAAAGTTATATAATAAATAACATATATATATATATATATATATATATATATATATATATATATATATATATATATATATATATAACCAATACTGTACTATACGCATAATATGAACAAGAGTTAAAACTAATGCTTCTTTAACTGATAAAATTTGATAAAATGATTACTAATTATCATGTGACAACTTTTATATAGAAGTGTCAAAAGTAGGCATGTGATGTCAATAGTATCATATTTTGATGGTATGAATTATGAAAGAGTGGCATAAAATGCCCCAAGTGTCTAAGTATCTAACATGTCAAACAAATCAAGTTGTAATGAACTGTTTATATTCTTGTCCTTCCTTAGTTTCAACATTTCATAGTAGATGAATTACTCATGAGAGATCATTCTTTTTCATCATTCAAAATCACACCTGTGTCTAGTTTCTTCCATCTTAGGGAATGACCTTTAATTAGTTTAAGTGAGTGATTATAATTTTCAAACATAAGCCATTTATACAGCACAACTTATGTGCTTTTAAATTGCCAAGTTCAAATTCATTATGCACACAATTAATATATCACATATCTTCCTATCTTCTAACCAATTAATTTCTTAGCGGTTAACATTTTAAATACCATTGCACCTTTTATAAATTAAATATCATACATTTTTCTACCTTATAATTCTGTCCATCTTCGTTATGCGCTCTATCTTTTATAATCATCATTTATTCCCTCCCAAGCAGATATATAGCTTTCTCTTTAAATTGTAAATTGTTTCAAAATTTTCAAACTCTTTCCTTCTATCATTTCAAAATCAATTTAATCAAACTACAGTACTCTCTTCATTCTCAAAATTATTTCGATCAAAGTTTATTTTTCCTTTAAATCCACTCACAACCATCTCACCTCCACTATTTAAAATTCAAAAGCTTCCCCAAATCAAAGAGAAATCATTTGCTTTTTTTTCATGCTAATAACGCAAAGTGATTTCAAAATCTCCCTTGTATACAGTGCGATGGGGGTGAGGGATGGATGGATAAAAAGTTAAAGATTTTGGGCCCATTTGGTTTGTGAAAATTACTCTCTAGAATTGGAATAATTGATTCTGATTCGAAATATTTGTTTTGAAGAGAGTCCAATTCCACCTGAAATCTAAATCCTATATTAGGGTAAATTTGAAATTTAGACCCTCAATCTAAGATTGCAAATTCATTCCAACCAACTATAACCCAACGCATTCAACAGACATAGTATTAAATTTAATATTATAATATATTACAATAATATATAATATATTATATTATAATTTATAATATATTATAATATATTAAATATTATATTATTATAATTATATAACATTCTAATATATAATATACTACATATAATGATAACATATAATGTAATGTAATATATTTATTACATATAATAAATATAAATGACAATATAATATATTTATTAATATATTATATAACATATTATTTTATAGTTTTAAAATATATTATAATATTATATAATAACATATTATTATAATATATAATAATATAGTATAATATATTACTTCATATTTATTTTAATACATATTATTAGTAGGATTCAAACACTATCTTTTGACTCTAATTTCTTTATGAACCAAATGAGCGGAGGAATTAAGTGGTTCCGATTCTAATTCCAGTAGAATTCGATTTTAATTATGACTCTGACTATAATATTAAACCAAACGAACCCTTTTAATTGCCATATTTAGGCCAAATATTAAACTTTCCGCAAATTATCTCTATAAAGCTCACCTTAAGATAATGATAAAAGCTTATACAAGATATAAGAAAAATCTTATCATTGCTACTTATGGTTTGTTGGCTTAGAATGATATCTCAAGTTGTCTCTGAAAGAGGATAGTGAAAAGATAAAGATATTGAAAGTGAATTGTTACTTGGATTCATTAACCTATTCTTCCATTATACCCTTTAATCAAATTATAAATATTTTTCAAAGTCATTCTTTTATGAACCCAATTGAGAGTTCAATGATACTCCTACTCGACTTGAAAATTTAATATCCCCATCCAATCAAAAGTCTTTATTTTAATAAACACAATCTTCCTATGTTTAATCAAGTCCTACATTAAAGAAATCACAACCATCCAAGGCTCCCTTGGCCAGCTTTGTCGTTGGACTTTTGTATTATAATAATATGAGAAATTTTAATTCTTCAACTAAAAGGTATCTAATAAAAAAAGTAGATGAGCATATGAACTTTTTTTTTAAAAAAAATTATTCTCATTCTCATTAATCCCAGTTGCATCAACCAAAAAAAGGCAAAACATACACATGCAGAGTGAGAGAGAGAAAGAGAGAACCATTGCCAACTAGAGTTAAAGTTTTTTGTTTTTTTTTTGGCTTAAAAATCTTATAAAATATCTGTCATACCTCAAACCATCACCAAGTTGGCCACGTGACACGGCCGCATAATCCCTAAGGCATAACACTAGAAATTATGCAATGCCTTTCAAAACAAAACTTCCCACTATTATTTATTTCCAAAAATATAAGATTTAGAAATATTTGGTATCGGATACAAAATTAACTACCACTCTCACTAGAAGTCCAAGACTGCATCCTGAAGCTAGGTGTCCTATGGCTCTAGAAAAAAATACAACAGTAATGGTGGAGCTAATAGCTCAGTAAGAAATCTCTTCCTATACAAACCAACATGAATAATAATATATAAGTAATTATAAAATCACTAAAAAGTAGATCCAGTAAAGCAATTATAATATCAATAATTTCAATGTCAATATATAATATTTTAAAAATTAGGTGCAGGGATCCAGTCAATGTAGCATGGCAATGATATTCATATTTTATCATATAACTTGTGATCACATAATCAAGATAACAATGCCATATATGAAAATTTCATAGCTCCTACTAGTAATGCCACATATATTAAATTTTGATAATCTAAAATAATGAGATCATAATCTAGATGATAATACCATTCCACGATAAGTTTAGGTGTATGATTTATATATATGCCAAATTTCACAACCTTAACTCATAGTAATTCAATTTTATTATTAATTATTTAGGTGCATAATTCAACATCTCGGCATTTGGACTAATCACAGCCACATTTTCGTCACTAGGCTATACTGTCGCCATAGTACATAGTGCATCACTAGACAAGACTCTCGTGATAGTACACAAGGCATCACTAGGCCATACTCTTACTACAATACACAGTGCGTCACTAAGCAACAATCTCGCCACAGTATGCATGGCGTTACTAGGTCATACTTTCGTCACAATAACCAGTGCGTCACTAGGCAACACCCTCATCATAGTACATAATGCCTCATTAGGCAACACTCTCGCTATGGTACCCAAGGCATCAGGAGGCCATACTCTCGTCACAGTAGTAAGGCGTCATTAAGCAACACTCTAGCCATAGTAGGCAATGCGTCATTAGGCAACACTCTCGCTATAGTACATAGTAGCCTTACATTTCAAGTCTAGAAGCATTAAACTCATTTTATGTTTCCTCATCATCATCATTTTAAATGAGAAATTAATTTTTCATAATTCAATAATTTATGGTAATAACACATCTTGAATATTCAAAATTGAGTTGGCAATCATATAATAATATTAAAATAATTTAGGATTTCTTACCTTTATTGGATCATAAAAATCAAAATGACAATCTAGTTGCAGGTCCACCTGACATGCCTAATGCCCTAAAATTAATTAGCATAATCTATAGTTGAAAATCTGCACTCCTATTAATTAAATGCCTAATACGATATTTTCTAATTCCTAAATTTTTCTAAAAGATTTAATTCATTTCTTCTATCCTGACTCAACTTCCAACAGCCAACATATAATAATTATGACTTAATAAAAACTAAATCAAGAATGCTAGTTTAAATTGCAGGAATGCCCCCTTATATATATATATATGTATGTATGTATACATACATATGTATATACATACATATATACATAGATATGTATATACATATATATCTATATTGACTCACCTGCAATTTCTTAAACAAATAGATCTTAATTTTAAATTTTCTAATTTTAAAATTAACTTTTCAACCTTGATACTAATTCTAATTTATATGCAACCTATTAATTTAATTAAAAAGGAGGTCAGACCCTTATCTCTATCAGGCAGCTAGGAAAAGAGGCTTAAGTTAGACTTCTGAAGAACCAGGCTATAGATTTGCCACGACCCCTGATCTTGAATCTCGATCTAGGGGCTCGCAACACAGCCGCATACCTTTAAAGCAAGGCTTAAGAGTATGCCAGGCTACTAACCTCAACCTGAACATATCATGAGATGCAACTATAAAAGCCAAAACACATTAATTTCTATATTATATCATCAAACCTGCACATATCATCCTCATCTGGTTCATACAAAAGTCTATAAACCCAAAAGAGTAACTACAACAAAAGAGTAACTACAACAGCTCTTTAATCTCACTCTTGGGGTCCCTCCCTAAGGCTTTGGATTATTATGTATGCATCATCCTCATCTGCTGTGAAAAAAATATAATATAATGGAATGAGCTAAAAAGCCCAGTAGAACTTATACACTTACTATCATGAATATGCTAAATAAACAGTTTAGTATAGTCAAAATATGTTTCAACAAACAATATCACAATACATATATCAATTCGAGAAACCAATAAAATCCATCCTCAAAAGGAAATATACAAGCCACCCAAGAATCCCTATCCACCATCAACTCATCTCCATGACCGCAGTCACACCCAAATCATCCACATACTCACCATCACCTCCACACATCAGAATACTCATACCACAATCTCAGAATAACCTCCACACCCATACCTCCATACCCTCGCATGCAAGACACCACTAAGAAAGTCGCACTCACTTAGTAAGCAATACGCCCTGGGCCTCCCTCTATAACCCTTACCACAGCGCCCGTAAAGACATCACTAAGTGAGCCACTCCCTTAGTCTGCAATACTGCTGGTACATACTATCCCCGTCTAAGAGCCAGTATTTCGTGTCAACAACCTAACCTGATGATACTTCTTCCACTCAGGTTGGTTTATATACTAGTACCCAGCATAATAAACTCAGTCATGTCAGCTATCATAACTGTGTTCTACCCGGCTTACGCGGCCTTCATGCCCTTTCTCGGGCCGTCAGTCTAGGCAAGTAATGGTACCGCAGTACTCCAACTCATCGTCAGAACTAGTATCACGTACCAACAATACCCATCACATACACCATCTTCCTCAACTAAGTCACCCTCAAACATCTCCATAGCACCACTAAGCCACTCCACCGCTAGAATGTCAAAACTCGGAAGCATGATTAGAAAATCCAAAACCATTTATATCAAAATAATATACTGCAATACACACGCAAATCCATAACAATTCATAATACTCATCTCAAATCATGCAAAGAAATCTCATAATAAAACATGATATATGTAAGCATGCACATCATGAAAACATATTACACAATAGTAGGGTGTAGAATTCCTACCTCAGATCGCTACTCCCACAATCCCCTCAGTGCAGCACATATAGTCAACGATCACCTATAATCCCACATAAAATAATCAATTTATCAAAATCCATAACCAAAAAAATTACCATTTTACCCCTCTAGCCTAAAATCTGAAAATAACTCTTTTACCCCTCTCACTCAATGTCTAGCAACCCCTTACTTACTACTTTTTATCCCAAATTTAATTATTTTCTAGTTTTACAAGTTTTCACTAACTTTGCAATATTTACAAAAATGCCCCTACTTTCGTCGGTAAATTTTCCTATGATTACCTTGGCCGTTATTCAATTTAAACATCATTCCCAAAACTAGACTCATTGCTAATTACAATGATTCAGTTCTCAAGACCAGATTTGATCAATATAATTTTAAATAAATGCGCTTTCTCGGGCTCATTTAAACTATTTTATTTCAACTCAACATGAACACCATATGATTTTTAGGTGAAAAAGAGATCAAATTAGGCATTTCTAAACCCTGATTTGAATCTTCAAAGTGAGTCTAACCAATCCCCATAAATTATATAATTGTATTCTAACATTTTCTTTCCATTTTTTTAATTTAAAACTATCCTAAAGCTTGAACCAACTTGAACCAGGCCTACTGGTTCAAGCCCAACACATGTGAAGAAGGCTGCAGCCTTCTTCACGTGATCACCCTAGAGCATGCAATAATCATTATCCAAATAAAATAGTCACTAACTAATCATCAATCTAACCAGTAATTAGCCTTAGCTTAATTAGATCACTAAAGAATTAATTTAATTAACCCATGACCCAACAAGCCAGCCCAATTAATTATTTTCCCAACCCAACATTAGATAAAACTAATTCTTGCTTAGCCCATTATCCATTAGCTAATCACCCAGCCCATTTATTATTTAAATGAGACCCAGCCCAAGACTCCTCAGGCCAACCCATACTTGGCCCAATAGACCAGCCCACAGCTAATCCCAGCCCATTAAGAAGGCAGACTTCTTCCCTCACGTGCTCACACCCCCTCTCTTGCCTCGATGCGAGTGCCATCCCTCCATCCTTCGTCTGGTTCTTCTTCGGCCTCCCCCCCTCTCTCTCTCTCTGCTCTCTCTCCCGTCTCCCTCCCCCTCTCTACTCTGTCTACTCTCTCTCCCTCTCTTTGCTCTCTCTCTCTCTCGTCTCTCTCTCTCTCTCTCTCGCATCTCTTTCCCTCTCTCTCGTCTCTCTCCCATCTCCCTCCCTCTCTCTGTTCTCTTTCTCTCGTCTCTCTCCCTCTCTCTCGCACGCGCTCCAGCCACCATGGCGGTGGCCGCAGCAACAACTCCGCTCCCCGATGAGCAGTCCGGCATCAACTAACTCATGGATTTTCCAAAATTTCACTAGTTTTTCTATTTAAAAAATAGAAAATAGAGGAGGAGAAATTTTACCTTCGTGTTGCCGGAGTTGCTGGCGATGATATGAACCTCCTCGGAAGTTCGCCTCGCTCCAAAGATCCTCCCTTATTCTTTAATTAGAAGATCTCCCACCCTATCAGCTGTAATTGAGGAAATGGTCAAGGAATAGAGGAATGGAAGATGAAATAGAGAAAAATAACGTGATATTTTTCTCGCCTCCCTACCTCACTGACAGTGTCAACTCCAGCTCTGGTGACACTCCACGGTGAAGGGGGTTCAAGCTACACCCTTCAATGGTGGTTTACCAGCCCGAATGCAGGGAAAACGAAACAAAGGAGAGGAAGAAGTGAAGTGGAGAAGAAAAAGAGAAGAAAAGAGTGGTCCAGTTGTTAGCTTTGTCGTGAACACTCTTGTTCTCTCCTCCCACTACCGAGTATCCTTACTGAATTTTCTCTCTCCATTGAATATGGAACACTCATGAAGACACATGAGGACACGAGAGAATTCAGTATACAAATGAATTATTATTATTATTATTATTATTTAATTAAAATTAATCTAGATTAATTTATTTTAATTCATTCTTAATCATTACAAGATCAAAACATATTACTGGTAAAAATTATATGCTGAACAGAGGATAGAGAAAAAAAATAGGGAAGTGATTGGAGAAAGAAAATTCTAGAGGATCAGAGAGAAGAAATAGAAGAGGATTAAAGAGAGAAATTGAAGAAAAATAATATAATATAATAATTCAAAAATAAGGAAAATTTTTTTCTTTCCTTTATTTCTTTTTGCTTTTTTTTTTGTTTTTTCTCCTTTCTATGGGGCGTGTGGAACAGGGAAAACCCCAAACACTATTATTGCCCAATCCAAAAGGAAGGGTAGAAAGAAAGAGGAAGAGAGAAGGAGGAGAAGAGAGAGAGGGAAAGGGAGAGAGAGAGAAGGAGCGGCAATGATGGGCGGGCGATGATGACCATGGCCCGAGGTAGAGGTTGCAGTTTCTCTCATCCGACCACAAACAAGAGAGAGAGCAGCAACAAAGAGAGGAGTCGGAGGGGAGAGGGAGATCGAGGGAGGGAGTCACAATGGTGGTCCAGCCATGAGTGGGGGGTGTTCAGCACAAGCAGGGGCGGTATCAATCCACCCTTGCTCCATGGATCTAATCGAGAGAGAGACGGAGAGGGAGTAGGGAGAGGAAGAGAGAGGGAAAGGGAGGGAGAGAGGAGAGGAGAGAGAGCAAGCGGGAGGGGGACTAGCCATCCCAAGTGCAGGCAAAGGCGGTCCATGCCACCCTTGCTCGCAAATCCATCTGCGAGAGAGGGAAGTGGAGGGTGAAGAGAGAGAGCAGGGCTAGGGCTCATCGGAGAGGGAGGGGGAGAAAGAAATAAAGGAGGGGATGGCTACCACGCCCTCCTCTAAAGGTCGTACGTCCTCCCACCTACTGTTGGTATGGAGGGAAGGGGGAGGGGTTTGAGGTGCTAGCAGACTGGAGAAGTCGATCCTTATATTTATCGATCCTCATATTCTTCCCCTAGAGGAAAAAATAAAAAATAAAAAAATCATCCTCAGAATTCATAAACATATGCTACATAAGCACAATCATTCTTTCACCAAACTCTCAAGCAAAAAGTTTCATTTACAATCATTACATAAATTAATTCATATCCCTCTTTTAGAAATCAATGAACTTTTACAATTGAGATTATCTTTGGCAACCAAAAGATTTGCTGCTCTTAAAACAACACTCTTATCTATTTTTTTTTATTTTTCCCTAGTTGCTTGTCCAAATCATTTACAATTCACAAAATAAGAAAATCTCATTCTATAGTATAAGAGTCAATCTACACTTGATCCTTTATTATAATTATTCCTTAATGTTCTAAAACAAAAATTTTAAAATTTTAACTTCTAATTAAATCTAAAAACCTTCTTAACTCCATCATGCTATTGCTACACCACTCTAATTAATCTTATTAACAACAATACTTTTTTTAAAAAAATATTTATCATATTCAGAACATCACTAACTTTCTCTTCTTAAAACTTCAAATCTCCATGTTGCAAATTTATATCCTCCTCTATTTCTCAATTTGATTCTAATTATTATATCAATTAATGCATCATATCCCTCTCAGTAATCATGACAAGTTATTCCACACTACTAATAGCCTTATTATTTAATCATAATTTTCTTCTAGTCCTCAGTATGATAAGCAATAATCTTCCAAAACTTACTTAAAAGAGTTGCTGAACAATATATATAAAACTATGGACATCACAAAATTGCATTTTTTAATAACATAGCTTTATTTATGCTAACAATATATTCAGCCATAGAAATCTAAAATTCTAATTATATGAATTCCTTTACATTCGCCTACCAATAAACTTTAAATCATCTTGCTTATTCTTCTTGCTAGCAAGCATGTCAAGATAGGATACTTCACTTACACAAGTGGGTTAGAATGGCATACCATAATGATCTTGAATTTAAATGATGACACTTCAAAATACTAAAATTTCAAACATCATAGAATTACATATGGATCATATAGACACCCATATGGATCACATAAACATCAACATAAAAGCATATTTTCTTAGTTATTGATATCTACCACAATAATAGTCATCCAAGGGCCCATCACTAAGGGTCAAACCTGGATGTATGGGTTATGAATCCACACACTTTCGCTACACTACTTAATCAAATTCACTAAATATCATAACTTCATAGTTCTCTATTTATATTTTAAATATCCTAGTTGATATTTAGTTTACCCACTTACAGTCACTTATGCAGTAAATCCCATAGAATTCTAAACCTAAGCTTTGATACCATTCTGTCACGCTCAAAACCCAGCACCCAGATCGGCTACGTGATACGTCCACATAACCCTATGAATTATGCAAGGCCTTTCAAAACAAAATGTCACATTATTTTTTTTCAAAAATATGAGATTTAGATACATTTGGTATTAGATACAAAATTAAGTATCATTCTCACCAAAAATCTAAGACTGAATTCTAAAGCTAAGTATCCTATGACTCTGAAAAAAAATACAATAGTAATGATATGAGCTAATAGTGCACTAAGAAATTTCCTTGCATGCACACTAACAAGAATAATAATACATAAGTAATTATAAAATTACTGAAAAGTAGATCCAGTAATGCAGTTCCAATATCAATAATTTTAATGCCAACATATGATATTTTAAAAATTAGGTGTAGAGATCCAATTAATATAGCATGGCAATGATATTCATGTTTTATGATATAACTCATGATCATATAATCAAGATAACAATGTGATATTTGCAAATTTCATAGCTCCTAATAGTAATGCTACATATATTAAATTTTGATAATATAAAATAATGGCATCACTCCACTATAATTTCATAATCCAGATGATAATACCATTCCATAATAAGTTTAGGTACATGATTTATATATATGCCCAATTTCATATCCTTAACCCATGGTTATTCAATCTTACTATTAATTATTACATGTTGGATTCAACATCTCGGTATCTAAACTAGTCATGACCACACTTCCATCAATAACCGATTACACAATTGTCATACTATATTGACCATCCTCATATTATATCTAACAACTTCAATTAGTGACACAATATGTAGTGCATCATTAGGCAACACTTTCGCTGCAATATGCAAGGTATTACTAGGCCATACTCTCGCCACAGTATGCAATGCATTACTAAGCCGCACTCTCGCCATAGTATGCAAGGCATCACTGGACCATACTTTTGCTGCATGCGCAATGTGTCATTAGGCAACATCTCACCATAGTACGTAATGCATCACAAAGCAACACTTTTGCCATAATATGCAAGGCATCGCTCTGTAAATACTTTAGCCATAGTTCACAGTGCATCACTAGACAACACTCGCCACAAAGCATGCAGTGCGTCACTAGGCGATGCACTTACATGACAAATTTAGAAGCATTTAAACCTATTTTATATTTTCATCATCATCGTTTTAAATAAGAAATTAATTTTTTATAATTCAATAATTTATGGTAATAACATATCTTGAATATTCAAAATAGAGTGGGCAGTCCTATAATAATATTAAAATCATTGAGAATTTTTTTCTTTTAATAGAGTCCAAAAATTAAAATGACAATTTAGCCACAAGTCCACCTAATGCGCCTCATACCCTAAAATTAATTAGCATAATCAAAACTAAAAAAATCAGCACTCCTATTATTTAAATTCCTAATCCAATATTTTTTAATTTCTAATTTTTTTTAAAAAAGATTTAATTCATTACTTCTACGTTGACTTAACTTTTTAGAGCATACATATAATAATTAATAACTTAATAAAAACTAAATCAAGAATGCTAAGCGATGCCTTTATATATATATATTCAAATTGATTTTAAATTAATAAAGCTGATGATTGACTCACTTATAGTTTTATAAATACATAAAACTTAATCTTTAATATTTTAATTTGAAAATTAATTTTTCAACTTTGATGCTAGTTCTAAGTTACATGTAACCTATTAATTTAATTAAAAAGAGGGACACATCTTGTCTTCATCAGGAGGCTGATAGAGGTTAGCCTCTCACCGGACCAAAATACGTTACTGATAAAAATTATATGCCAGAGAGAGGGAGGGTACAGAGAGGATACGAAAGCAACATGGAGAGGAAAATGCCAGAGCATTAGAGAGATATTTTGCTCTCTCTGGGGTGGGACGTGCGGAGCAGGGTGTCTGTCCCCTGTTTCCGCCCAGAGGGAAGAGAGAGGGGGAGAGAGAGGGAAGGAGTGGCGATGGTGGCCGAGCGGCGCCGACCGCAGCCCGGGACGGAGGTCGCGGTTTCTCTCAACCGACCGCAAGCAAGAGAGAGAGCGGCAACAAAGAGAGGAGTCGGAGGGGAGAGGGAGATTGAGGGGGAAGTCACGGTGGTGGTCCGACCGTGAGAGGGGTTCCCGCACAAGCAGGGGCGGTCTCGTGGCTCTCCTGCTCCACGGATCTAGCTAAGAGAGAGGGAGAGAGAGAGAGGGAGCAGGGAGAGGAAGAGAAAGGGAAAGGGAGGAAGAGAGGAAAGGAGAGAGAGCGAGCTGGGAGGGGGAGTGGCCGTCCCAGGTGCGGGCAGGGGCGGTCCCACGCTGCCCCTGCTCGCAGATCCATCCGCGACAGAGAGAGGGAAGGGGCAGGGGGAGGAGGCTGCCACGCCCTCCTCTAGAGCCGTACGTCCTCCCACCTACTACTGGGAAGGGGGAGGGGTTTGACGTGCCCAGCAGACCGGAGAAGCCGGTGTTCACAATATCGATGCACAGCGACGAGTGCTTCAATGCACCACCGCATTCCAATGGTGCATCCAAGTACTTGTCTGCACGCGGGCTCAAAACTGAAGCAGCTGGCCTAACCGCGCTCGATCATTGCCAGCTCAAAACCTCTAACCTACCTAAAAATGCTAAAACCATCTCCCTCGCCAATCTCGCACTCATCGTTACGGCGTTACCTCCCTCTCTTGCTAACGATTTCTGGATTCCAATAACTTCTCACCAGAGTCGCCAATTCGAATCACTCCAAAACTACAAGAGACTACAATCCACCCTTCTTTTAAAGAATGCAGTTTATAAGAAAGAAAGAGAGATGCACTGTGGTTGCCGTTTCTAAGTTCTTGAGATGGAAGCCCAAGGCAACGATCAATGCATTGGCCCTCCTCCTGCCTCTTCTTCTTCTCCTCCAGTGATCAATGGAAAGACCGTCACCTCCAACTTCTCCTGTGGAGACGACTGCAAGGAGTCAACAGTGGAAGAGAGACTGGAGAGTGTGGTTAATTTCTCAGTTTTGGAAGCTAACAATGCCGGTATTTCAATTCCTTTTCCTTAGTGCTTTTTTGACATTACCTCGGAACGATATCTAGTTTGTTACTTTATTTTCTCTTCAGGGTTCTACTTGTGCCGTTTGAGCCATGCATTTGATCCGAGTTCAGGAATCTTTTCATGTTTAAATTGCCCAGGAAATTTTTGTTCCTTGTCATCATAAATGAGCATCAAAGAATAAGAATTTTTGAATCATTCTCGTTGTTTTACTATGATATATATAACTTTTATCTATTATTTATTTATTTATTTATTTATTCATATATTTATCTATTTATTTAGCAAAAGAATCGGGGAGTCCACCACATTTCATATGCCTATAGAAATGGATGCAAATATGTGGAATCCACTCATACCGCATAGTGTTTGGGTGATATGCTACGGTTTTGCCCAAATATTTAGCATCTTTAAATCAAGTACATCCTTTCAAACTACACATCAAATTAGTCTGTTCAAGTGCCCATGTCCTGGCCCTTTGATTTGCCACCACTGGTTCAACATGCAGAGTATAAGGCTTCTACAGTGCCATCATATACCTCATCGCCATCACCTTGCTCTCTTGATCTCCCCCTTGCCTCACCGGGGAATGGGCAGCAAAAGAGGGGGAGGGGGTTAGAGGCGGATGGGGCCTTGGCATCTGCGGTGGGGGAGGTAGAAGAAAGTGTTGAGGAGTTATGCTGGTGGCTGATTGACGAGAAGGACATGTTCATTTTTGTTTTCTTTCTTAATTACCAACTGACGTGGCAGTTCATTTCTGTTTGGAATTTAGCAATGAACTTAATGATGAGCATGAATCAAGTTTGTTGCCAGTATATTCTGCCATATATGTTAACGGAAGTCGATCTTGGCCTGGATGCCCTTATGAATCAAGTTTGCTGTCATCATGTGTTGCTGCCATAGAATTAGGATTCAACTATCATTTTCCAGGGGGTAATTGACAGCAGCGCTCTTTTCTATTGAAGATACTCCTTTAGTTGATCAATGTGTCACCACATAGAAAGCAAGCCAATTAGCATCAAGTCCACTAATCAATGATCAATACAATAAATACTAAGCACGATTTTTACATGGAAAGGAAATGACAACCGTGTACTCATGCACCAAGCGAGAATAGGAATGACATTTCAAATATTAGAGCACGCTACCGTTCCTTCTTGCCAAGTGTAAAGCACAGCTTGCCCTCCTTACCTTTCCGGAAGCCCCACATCTCCACCTCATCATTCTCTTGAAGGAAACACCGGTTCAATAAGCACTTGTAGTCCGGACCTTTTATCACAGTTGATTCGGAGTCCCAGTGAGCGAGCATCAAGTGGCAGCGAAACTCGCCTAGAGCGTACACACATATCTCCAGTCCCCCATGTTTCCTTCTTTGAACACGACTAGTGCTGGGCATTTTCCTCGTCGCTGTGGGCACGTGGGGAAGGCCGGCAGCGGCCTTCTCGGCCTCAGAGAGCATGGGGATGAGGTTGGCATCCACATATTGGGAGGGGATGAGGAGGCCGTTCTGGCGCTGGATGTCCATGTCCGAACCGTCGAGGCATTTGGTCATTATTGTTGATATGTAATGTTCTGTTACAGCACTTTTTAGTTTAATCCTATGCTTTTTAATTATGCATTTATGTTAATTAGGAGAAGTCAAAGAGTCTTTTGTAGTCCCAAGTAAATGGCTGCAGTTAAGTCATTAAAAACTGCCCTCTATCAATGTACTATATTAAAAAAAAAAAAAATGATGAGAAGTAGTAGAACTCTTCATCTTCCTTCCTCAAAAATTTCTGAGTGTTTGGTGCTTTGTTAGCCTAAAAAAATTCAACATAATTTGGTATCAGAGCCTGATTCAAAAGATAGGGTTTTCTTATAGAAGATAACCATGGCAGCAACAAATAATCCAAGTTCTTTACAACCATCAATTCCCATTTTTTCAGGCACTCATTATGATTATTGGTGTGTCAAGATGAAGACAATCCTTAGATCAAAGAATTTGTGGGAAATGGTAACAGATGGATTCGAAGAACCTGATGAATCAGTAATATTATCAAAGGAGCAACAAGAGCAACTTAAGGAGAAAAGAAGAAGAGATGCTTCAGCTCTCTCCCTTATTCAACAAGGAATTTCAGATGATTTGTTCTCAAGAATCATGACAGCAACAACATCAAAGGAGGCTTGGGATACTCTTCAAAAGGAATTTCAAGGAGATGCTAAGGTAAAGGTTATAGCCCTTCAAAATCTTAAAAGAGATTTAGAGAATTTGAAGATGTAAGAATCTGAAAATATAAAGGAATATTTCTCAAAAGTAATGGAAGTAATAAATCAAATGAGAACATATGGTGAAGAAGTGAATGATAGAAGAATTGTAGAGAATATTTTGGTTAGTTTACCTCAGAAATTTGATGCTATTGTGTCTATTATTGAAGAAACAAAGGATCTCTCAACTCTAACAGCTTTAGAGTTGATGGGTTCATTGAAGAACTTTGAGCAAAGGTTGAGTAAACACTGATCAAAAATCTATTGAAAGTGCCTTTCAATCAAAACTGAACTTGAGTTCCAGAGGTAATGACAACAATGAACAAAAAGGAGGAGAAAGTTTTAGAGGAGGAAGACATGGATATAGAAGAGGTAGAGGAAGAGGAAGAAACTCAAGAGGAGGAGGAAGATATGATTTTCAAGGAAGACAAGCTACTGAAAATTTTCCTAAGTGTGGTGTTTGTGGGAAGTCCAATCATGCTGAGAAAGATTGTTGGCACAAAGAGAAGATTCAATGCCGGAATTGTCAAAAGTTTGGTCACATTTCAAAGAATTGTAGATTGAGAAATAATCAGCAAGCAAACTATCATGAAGAGAAGAAAGATGAAGGAAACTTGTTCTATGCTTGTCAAGTTGCTTCCGAGCAAAAGAATGATATTTGGTTTCTTGATAGTGGGTGCAGCAATCACATGACCGGTGACAAGGCTATTTTTGTTGACATGGATTCTTCTATTAATTCTCAAGTGAAGATGGGAAATGGTACTTTAGTGAATGCACAAGGAAAGGGAACAATTTGTGTAGAGACAAAGAGAGGAGCCAAGCTCATTCATGATGTATTATTTGTGCCAGATGTGGAGCAAAATTTATTGAGTGTTGGACAGCTTATAGAGCATGAATACTCAATTCATTTTGAAGCAAATTGCTGCACAATCCTTGATAGAAGCTCACATAGTCAAGTGGTGGCCAAAATCAAGATGGAAAGGAATAGAAGTTTTCCCCTTACATTCAAGTATGCTGCAAGTGTTGCCTTGGCAGCAAATGTGAAGGAAAATTCTTAGCTATGGCATAGAAGAATGGGTCATTTGAATTTTCATAGCCTCAAATTACTTCAACAAAAGAACATGGTTTATGGTTTGCCTCAAATTGATGAAGAACATAGTGTTTGTGAAGGGTGTGCTCTTGGGAAGCATCATAGATAATCATTTCCAAAAGGAGTTGCATGGAGAGCCAAGGAGCCTTTGGAGCTTGTTCACACCGATGTTTGTGGTCCAATGAGAACTCTATCTCATGCTCAAAATCAGTACTTTATTCTCTTCATTGATGACTTTACAAGAATGACATGGGTTTATTTCTTGAGTGAAAGGTCTCAAGTTTTTTCAATATTCAAGAAGTTTAAGAATCTTGTTGAGAAACAAAGTGGATATTACATCAAAATCTTGAGAAGTGATAGAGGCAAAGAGTACAACTCTATAGAATTTGATCAATTTTGTGAAGATGAAGGTATTGAAAGACAACTTACAGTTGGTTATAGCCCTCAACAAAATGGAGTATCCGAGAGGAAGAATCAAACAGTGATGGAAATGGCCAAGTGTATGTTGCATGATAAAGGACCACCTAAAAGATTTTGGGCTGAAGCTATATATACGGTTGTTTACTTGTTAAATAGAAGTCCAACAAATACCGTATGGAATGAAACTCCAATTGAAGCATGGAGTAGAAGGAAGCCTTCAGTGAATCACTACAAAGAGTTTGGGTGTATTTGCTATGCTCAAATTCCAAAAGAAAAAAGAACAAAGCTGGATGAAACAAGTGAAAAATGCATATTTGTTGGCTATAGCTCAAAGTCCAAAGGCTACCGATTGTATAGTTTGAAGAAGAACTCAATCATCATTAGCCGGGATGTCATGTTTGATGAGAATGCTTCTTGGAATTGGGAGCAAGGAAGAGTTGAGAAAAATTCTATTATTATTGAAGAAGAAGAAGAAAATTTAGCAAATGAAGGTCCAAGTTCATCACAATCAAGTCCAAGTTCAAGTCCACCAACATCTCCAAGGCCTTCACCAAATTCAAGTGCAAGTGCAAGCTCATCTTCTCCAAGTTCAAGCTCTAATTGAAGGAAGACAAAAAGTTTGAGTGATGTTTATGCAAGATGCAACTTTTGTGTTTTAGAACCTAAAAATTTTGATGAAGCTATCAAGGAAAAAGATTGGAAGAAAGCAATGGAAGAGGAGATCAAAGTTATTGAGAAGAACAATACATGGGAGCTAGTTGAAAGACCACAGAAGAAGGAGGTTATTGGTGTAAAATGGGTTTACAAAGTGAAGTTGAATTCCGATGGTTCACTTAACAAGAAGAAAGCAAGATTGGTGGCAAAAGGGTATGCACAACAACACGGAATTGACTTCAATGAAACATTTGCACCAGTTGCTCAATTAGACACCATTAGAATGCTTATTGCCCTAGCAGCTCAAAAAGGTTGGTTGTTGCACCAACTTGATGTCAAAGCTGCATTCTTGAATGGAGAATTGAAGGAAGAAGTTTATATTGAACGACCTAGGGGCTTTGTCCTAAAAGGTGAAGAAGACAAGGTGTACAAATTGAAGAAAGCTCTTTATGGGCTAAAATAAGCACCTCGAGCATGGTATAGTGAGATTGACAACTATTTCATGAAACAAGGTTTCAAGAAGAGCAAGAGTGAATCAACCTTGTATGTCAAGACACAAGGTAACTCCAAAATTCTCATTATTGCTTTATATGTTGATGATTTGATATTTGCTGGAAATGATGAGAAGATGATTCAAGAATTCAAGAAAGAAATAAAGAAAAAATATGAAATGAGTAACATGGGACTGCTACATTATTTTCTTGGCATGGAAATCTATCAAGATAAGGATGGTGTATTTATTTATCAAAAGAAATATGCTGAAAATATTTTGGTGAAATTTGGTATGCAAGATTGCAAACCAATGGAGACTCCCCTTGTTGTTAATGAGAAGCTCATGAAAGAAGATGGTAACAAGAAAGTTGATGCTACTTTATATAGAAGCTTGGTTGGAAATTTGCTTTACTTGACAGCCACAAGACCTGATATTATGTTTGCTACTTCATTATTGTCAAGATTTATGTCTAGTCCATCTCAAACTCATCTTATGACAGCAAAGAGAGTGTTGAGATGTCTAAAAGGCACAATCAAATTTGGAGTGAAGTTTGGAAGAAATATTGAGCCGAAATTACAAGGTTTTTGTGATAGTGATTGGGGTGGCTGCATTGATGATATGAAGAGTACTTCGGGTTATATTTTTTCTTTTGGTTCATGTGCATTTAGTTGGTCATCTAAGAAATAACAATCAGTTGCTCAATCATCCACTGAAGCTAAAATGTTTCAGCTGCATTGGCCACATCACAAACTATGTGGTTGAGAAGAATTCTAGAAGATGTTGGAGAGAAACAAGAAGAAGGAACCAAATTATTTTGTGATAATAAATCAACTATTGCTATGGCAAGGAATCCAATTCATCATAGTCGTACTCGACACATTGCTATCAAGCATCATTTCATTAGAGAAGCCATTGAAGAAAGTGAAATTCAATTCATGTTTTGCAGGTCTGAAGAACAAGTTACAGATATCCTCACAAAGGCACTTCCAAGAAACAAGTTTTAGCATTTTAGAGAACTACTTGGAGTTCAAGAACAACATATTAAGGGGGAGAATGTTGATATGTAATGTTCTGTTACAACACTTTTTAGTTTAATCCTATGCTTTTTAATTATGCATTTCTGTTAATTAGGAGAAGTCAAAGAGTCTTTTGTAGTCCTAAGTAAATGGCGGCAGTTAAGTCATTGAAAACTACCCTCTATCAATGTACTATTGTCATGACACCCAATCCTGAATCCCGGTATAGAAGTATCACGACACGGCCGCATACCCTTAAGTGAACCTAAAGAGCATGCAAGGCCTGCTAAACCTCAATATAAACATATTATAAATATCATTGCGGAAGCCAAAAGAAAACTCAAATATATCATATTCTATATCATGTCATCAACCCTGTACATGTCAACTCCATTTGCTACATACAAAATGTCTAATATAGCAAAAGCTAAGACAACCTTCTGGCCTCACTCCTGGGGTCCCTCCCTGAAACTTTGGTTTATAAGGTAAACGTCCTCCTCATCTGCTAAAAAAATAATACATAATGGAATGAGCTAAAAAGCCCAGTAGAATTTCTATACTTACTATCATGAATATGTCAAATAAACAGTTTAGTATAGGCAAAATATGTTTCAACAAACAATATCGCAATACATATATCAATTCGAGAAACCAAAAAAATCCATCCTGAAAAGGAAATATACAAGCCACCCAAGAATCCCTATCCACCATCAACTCATCTCCGTGACCGCAGTCACACCCAAATCATCCACATACTCACCATCACCTCCACACATCAGAATACTCATACCACAACCTCAGAATAACCTCCACACCCATACCTCCATACCCTCGCATGCAAGACACCACTAAGAAAGTCGCACTCACTTAGTAAGCAATACGCCCTGGGCCTCCCTCTATAACCCTTGCCACAGCACCAGTAAAGACATCACTAAATGAGCTACTCCCTTAGTCTGCAATACTGCTGGTACATACTGTCCCCATCTAAGAGCCAGTATTACGTGTCAACAACCTAACCTGATGATACTTCTCTCACTCAAGTTGGTTTATATACTAGTACCCAGCATAATAAACTCAGTCATGTCAGCTGTCATAACTGTGTTCTACCTGGCTTACACGGCCTTCATTACCTTCCTCGGGCCGCCAGTCTAGGCAAGTAATGGTACCATAGTACTCCAACTCACCGCCAGAACTAGTACCACGTACCAACAATACCCATCACATATACCATCTTCCCTCAACTAAGTCACCCTCAGACATCTCTGTAGCACCACCAAGCCAACACACGCCACAATGCCAAATAAGCACGGTTGGAAAACCCAAAACCATTTATATCAAATAATATACTGCAATATATACGCAAATCCACAACAATTCATAATACTCATCTCAAATCATGAAAGGAAATCTCATAATAAAACATGATATATGCAAGCATGCACATCATGAAAACATATTACACAACAGTAGGGTGTAGAACTACTACCTCAGATCGCTACTCCTACAATCCCCTTAGTGCAACATATATAGTCAATGATCACCTATAATCCCACATAAAAAATTAATTAATTTATCAAAATCCATAACCAAGAAATATTACCATTTTACCCCTCTAGCCCAATGTCTAACAATTCCCTACTTACTGCTTTTTATCCCAAATTTAACTATTTTCTAGTTTTACAAGTTTTCACTAACTTTGCAATATTTACAAAAATGCCCCTACTTTCGTCGATAAATTTTTCTATTATTACCTTGGCCGTTATTCAATTTATACATCATTATCAAAACTAGATTCATTGCTAATCACAATGGTTGAATTCCCAAGATCAGATTTGATAAATATAATTTTAAATAAATGCGTTTCCTTGGGCTCATTCAAACCATTTTATTTCAACTCAATATGAACATCATATGATTTTTGGGTGAAATAGGATCAAATTATGCATCTCTAAACCCAGATTTGAATCTATAGAATGAGTCTAGCTAATCCCCATGAATTCTATAATCCAATCCTAATATTTTCTTTCCATTTTTTTAATTTAAAATTAATCCCAAAGCTTGAACCAACTTGAACCAGGTCTGCTAGTTCAAGCCCAACTCATAAGGAGGCTGCAGCCTTCTTCACGTGATCACCCCAACCCTCTTCACGTGATCACCCCAACCACCTCGACGCGAGTGCCACAATTTACTGTTCTTCTCCCTCTCCCTCTCTCTCTCTCCCATGTCCCTCCCTCTCTCTACTCTCTCTCTAGTCTCTCTCCCTCTCTCTGCTCTCTCTCTCCCGTCTCCCTCCCTCTCTCTGCTCTCTCTCTAGTCTCTCTTCCTCTCTGTGCTCTCTCTCTCTCTCTCCCTCTCGTCTCTCTCCCTCTCTCTCATCTCCCTCTTCTTCCTCACCGCCGGCGGCCCAAACCCACCACCGCCGGCTCCCTCGTCTCGTTGCCCATTCACCGCCGGTGATGGGCAGTGACATGCCACCAGGTTCGACGGCCTCCCCCACCTATCCTAGTTGGAAATAGGGAGAAGAAGCCTGTCTTCTTCTCCCAACCCGGCTCCCTTCCCCCGCCGCGCCTCCTTGTTTTCGGCCACCATGGCGATGGTGAGCAGCAGCGACTCTCTCCCCTCCAGCAAGCACTTTGGCAATGACCAACCCATGGATCACCCAAAAATCCCATTGATTTCTCAGCTAACCTACAGCTAACCTAGAAAATAGAGGAAGTAAAAGTTTACCTCCGCCTTGCCAGAGTTGCTGGCAATGATTTCAGCTTCCCCGGATGATCTTCTAGCTCCCGTAATCCTCTCCTACTCTTTAATTAGAAGATCTCCTACCCTATCATCTGGAATTAAGGAAATGATCAAGAAATAGAGGAATGAAAGATGGAACAGAGGAAAATAACGCGATATTTTTCTAGCCTCCCTACCTTACTGACAGTGTCAACTCCAGCTCCAGTGACACTCCACGGTGAAGGGGGTTTAAGCTACACCCTCCAATGGTAGTTTACCAGCCCGGATGCAGGGAGAATGAAAGAAAGGAGAGGAAGAAGTGAAGTGGAGAAGAAAAAGGGAAGAAAAGAGTGGTCCAGTTTGTTGGCTTCCCGAAGACTCTTGTTCTCTCCTCCCACTACCGATCGTCCTTGCTGAATTTCCTCTTTCCATCCACCACGAAACGTTCGCAAAGATGGAAGGAAAAAAAATTAATTTAACGAATTTTAATTAAGGCTTACCCTGACTTAGCTTACCTTAATCCTTTTTTTTTTAATCATCACAACTATATTAAAAAAAAAAAATGATGAGAAGTAGTAGAACTCTTCATCTTCCTTCCTCAAAAATTTCTGAGTGTTTGGTGCTTTGTTAGTCTCAAAAAATTCAACAATTATGAACCAAGGGTACCGGTCATCGCCGCCATGCTCATGCACCAAATCCGTCACCCAGTTAGGAATTGTGATCCAACCCATCTCTACCTCCTCTCACTCTGCTTGTATGGAGGCTCTGACTGTTGCATTTTAGAAGGTGGAAGGAGGAGCAAAAGGAGAGCAAGCGACGATAATGGCTAATGGGTTGGATTTGTATGCATATCGTGCTATGGTGGGATGGAGAAGGAAGAGAGCATGATTGTCTGTATATAGGAGTAGTTCCCATCTCTTCTGCTGCACCCTCTCTCCCTAGTCCTTTTGGACGTGGCTGCGCCTCCCCTCTAGTAAGGGGCTGATCACCTTCCTCTCTTCTCTCCCTCATCCTTGCTTAGAGGAGGTCCTTATCCCAGCCTCTTCCATAGGGGAGATCCTCCTCATCCTTAGCGGAGATACTCATCGCGACCTATACCATGGAGTCGGGGACTCACAATAGTGTTCTCCCAAGCATCCAAATATGCGCTCCCCCTCGCCTCTACTAGTCGGGCGACTGGTTTCTTCCCCGTGGACGAGGGACTGTTGACTTTTTATCATGGAATAGGCTAGTAACTTGGAATAAATTAATTCTTTTATACCATTCACTGGCGCTGTCCGTGTCACGCCCTGATGTTAGTGATTGAAGCTGGGTATGCTCGTCGTTGCTAAATACCATAATCAAACCGGCTTTGCACAGGGAGGGCGGAGGAAATCCATTCAGAAAACCCAATCTTTATGGCCTGTTTGAATCCAAGCAGTGGGAATTACCCTGATTGATAATAATCAATAAATCCATGGGAAAAACATGGGGGAATTTTGGGTCTGGGAGATTGGTCAGGGGCATGTGCAAACTTCCAAATGACAGCCAATGGTACACCGCAGATGGCTTTTAAGGCCCTTACATTATTGAACATCTAAAATTTGTGAATTGATATATATATGTTTTATGCTTTAATATATATATATATATATATATATACACACACACACACACATACTTGATTATACTCAAGTTAATCTTCATTCGAGCATCTCTTCCTTAATTACAAACTGACGTGGCAGCTCTTTCAAATCTTATACTTGATTATTCTTTAGTTTGGAGCCGTCTCAAGTTCTAGTTTGGCAAGTGGCTGGGTTCAATATTTTCTAGTAAATTAGGGGAAGCACTGAATATTTGGTTCGTTGGATTGGATACAGTCTGACTCCTTGATAGACTGGACACCGGAGTTTGTAGCTTACCATAAGAAGATTGAAAGCCATCAAGTTTTAATCCAAAAATTAGTGTTTGGTAAGGAGTCAATTAATATTATTAGTGCTTATGTTCCTCAAATAGGTTTAGATAATGCTATAAAACAAAGTTTTTAAAAGGATATAGATGGATTAATTTAAAAGATTTCTAATGAAAAAAATATTTATTAGAGGAGATTTGAATGGACATATAGGAAACTATAATATAAGTTTTCGAAGAGTACGTGAAGGTTATGGATTTAGAGATAGAAATAAAGAAAAAAAATATCATTTTAGAATTTGTAATGATATATAATTTAATATTAGCCAATACATATTTTATAAAGAATGACTCTCATCTAATAACTTTTAAAAGTTAATATAACGCTAATCAAATAGATTTTTTCCTTAATAGAAAAATTGATCGAGCTTTTTATAAAGATTCTAAGGTTATACTGAGGGAGAGTTATTAAAAATATAATATAGATTGATGGTTATGGATGGATATATATATATATATATTAAGAATTGAAGAAGAAGAACTAAAAATATAAGAATTCGAGGATTACATGATGAAATTTGAAATAGAAGAAACTAGTAACTTAAGAAGAAAAATGGTGTATAGATTAAGAAATCGATGCCATATGGAAAAAAAAAGCTAATAGAATTAGAAAAGTAGCGATAGAAGTGTTAGAGGAATTGAAATTAAAAGGACTATATACCAAAAAGCTTATTAGTGAAATGAAAAAGCTTAATTAATGGTTAAGGCTACAAGAGAAAGCTATACAAAACTACCTATATCTTGGAATAGATAACATATAAAAACCGTAAGATAGTTAAGAAAGAAGTAAAATAAAATATAGGAGGCTAGATGTAAGACACATGAAGAATTATATTACAAACTAAAAACTAAAAATATAGAGAAAGATATGCATATATATACATATATAATTGCAAGTTAAGAGAAAGAGTAAATAGAGATATGATTCATATTAAATATATCAAAGATAATGATAAAAAAATTTTGGCTAAGAAAGATGAGATTAAAGAAAGAGAAGTTATTTTAATAAATTACTAAATAAAAATTTTAGAGATAATTTGGGATGCCTTACTAGTTCGTTGAGGATAGAATTATGATGATACCAATGGCGGATTCAGTCCAATGCCTATGTCCTAGCTCTTTGATTTGCCACTACTGGTTCAACATGCAGAACATAAGGCTTCTACAGTGCCATCCCAATTCCTCAATGCCATCACCCTGCTCTCTTGATCTTCCTCCTTGCTTCACAGGGGAATGGCTAGCAAGAGAGGGGAGGGGGTTGAAGGTAGATGGGGCCTTGGGTTCTGGGGTGTGGGACATAAAAGAAAAGGTCGAGGAGGCATGTTGGTGGTTGATTGATGAGAAGGGCAAGTCTTTTCTTCTTTAATTACCACTGAAGTGGTAGTTCTTCTTAATCTTGAACTTTTATTTTTAAATTTAGATTTAGATGTTCTCTATTCTCACCTGAATTGTATAGTAAGAAACATCTAGAAAGAAAATGATCAAAGGATTATCGAGTTTGAATTGGAGGACTAGTCAAAAGACCTATTGTGGATGCAATTCCTCTGCACTAGCACTAGGGTTGTCTATCACTTGGATCGGAGACTCAAATCCAAAATTAGAATAGTGCAATATTTTTTTTTTAGGTTTAGTTTGGAGCCATCTCACGTTCTAGTTTGGCAAGTGGCTGGGTTCAATATTTTTTCAGTAGATTGGAGGAAGTACTGAATATTTGGTTTGTTGAATTGGGTACATTCTAACCCCTTTGATAGATTGGACACTGGAGTTTGCAGCTTCCCACAAGGAAATTGAAAGCCATCATGTTTTAATCGGATGGCGAAAATTATCTTCCGTCCTCCACCAGCAGATATCAGTTCAAGAAAAAATAGAAAGAACATTCTCAACTATATCATCAACCTAAGCATTAGCTTAGTGGCACACTCTATCGCTTCAAGGCGACAAATTAGAGGTTGCAGTCGGCTTCCTAGCAGTGGAACATGGCACTATCCTCTCTAATCTCAAAATAAATAAATAAATTACAATCATTTAATACCAATTTAATTTGAGATAATCCTTTATTTCAACCATACAGAAGGCAAACCAACCCACACGAATTACTTACCTAGGTGGCGTCAAGTCCACCTATCATATTTAGTACAATAAACACCAAACACAACTTTTACACACAAATGAAACGGTAACTGCATGCTCATGCATCGACATACTAAATGGACTCCAATCCAACGGGAATGACATTTCAGATATTAGAGCATGCTATTACTTGAATACTACTCGCTTACTATTCCCTCCTGCCAAGCACAAAGCACAGCTGACCACCTCGCCGGAAGCCCCACATCTCCACCTCATCATTCTCTCCAAGGAAACTCCGGTCCAATAAGGCCTTGTACTCTGAACCTTTGATCACAGTGGATCCGGTGGAGTCCCACCGAGTGAGCATTAAGCGGAACCAAAACCCGCTTCGAGCGTACACACGAACCTCCAGTCCCCCATGCCTCCTTCCCTGAACGCGACTTGTGCTGGGCGTGTTCCTCCTCGCTGTGGGGGGCCTTTCGAGAAGGTTGGCATCGGCCTTCTCGGCCTCAGAGAGCATGGGGATGAGGTTGGCATCCACGTATGGAGAGGGGATGAGGAGGCGGTTCTGGTTTCGGAAGTCCATGTCCGCATTCGTGAGGGATTTGGTCATTATGAAGCTGGGCTCATTGCCGCCATGCTGATGCACCAAATCCCTCACCCACCCAGGGACTAGGATCTGATTCATCTCGATCACCTCTCGCTTGCTTGTATAGAGGCTCCTGATGTTGCTTTTTGGAAGGTGAAAGGAGGAGCAAAAAGAGATTAAGGGATTGAACAATTGGTTGATGGGTTGGGGCTGGGTCTGTATCGCGTATATATAGATGGAGTTCCCCACATCTTTTGCTGCACTCTCTCCCTAGTCCTTTTGGAAGAGGCTGCCTCTCTCCTCTATGAAGGGGCTCAGCTTTCTCTCTTCTTCGCCTCATCCTTACTTAGAGGAGGTCCTTCTCCCTCCCTCTTCCATAGGAGAGGCTCAAATTCCTCCCCCTTCCCTTTCCCTCATGCTTGCTTTGAGAAGAAGATCCTTCTCATCCTTCGGGCAGGTGAGATACTCATCCCACCCCATCCCATGGAGTCAGGGACTCACAATGGCGTTCTCCCAAGCACCCAAAACTCTCTCCCCGGCCCTCTGTTAGTCGTGTGACTGGTTTCTTTCGCGTGGACGAGGGGCTGTTCACTTTTTAACATGGAGCATGCAGACCAGTAAATTGGAATAATTAATGAATTCTTTTATATCATTCACTGGCTTTGTCCCTGTCACGCCCACATGTTAGTGATATATTGAAGCTGGGTATGCTCATCGTTACCAAACACCATAATCAAATCGGCTTTGCATAGGGTGGGCGGAGGAAATCCATTCAGAAGACCCAATCTACATGGCCTGTTTAAATCCACGGAGCAGGGATTACCCCGATTGATAATAATCAATAAATCCATGGGTAAGATTTGGGAGAACTTTTGGTCTCGGATATTGATCGTGGGCATTGCTCAAACTTCCAACTGATAGCCTATGGTACACCGCGGATGCCCTTTTAGGCCTTCATATTAACATCTAAAAATTGAACAACGGATGGATATGCTTTAATATATATATATATATATATATAAACTAGGCCTGATCATACCCAAGTTAATCTTGCCTCAAGATGGATGAAGTCTAAAATAGATGATGGAGGTCACATGCAATGATCCTAACTATTAAATATCACTCATTACTTCTTGAATACTAAAAATTATATGATTTAAAAAATCTCTAATTCATATATCAAGTAGTCTAATATATATATATATATATATATATATTAATTTATATTAATCTAAATTATCTAATATTTGGATCACTTAATGTATTGGGCTAAGGAACTCTAAATTATATAGTTTAAGTATTTTAAAGTTATATAATAAATAACATATATATATATATATATAACCAATACTGTACTATACGCATAATATGAACAAGAGTTAAAACTAATGCTTCTTTAACTGATAAAATTTGATAAAATGATTACTAATTATCATGTGACAACTTTTATATAGAAGTGTCAAAAGTAGGCATGTGATGTCAATAGTATCATATTTTGATGGTATGAATTATGAAAGAGTGGCATAAAATGCCCCAAGTGTCTAAGTATCTAACATGTCAAACAAATCAAGTTGTAATGAACTGTTTATATTCTCGTCCTTCCTTAGTTTCAACATTTCATAGTAGATGAATTACTCATGAGAGATCATTCTTTTTCATCATTCAAAATCACACCTGTGTCAAGTTTCTTCAATCTTACAAAATGACCATTAATTACTTTAGGTGAGTGATTATGGTTTCCAAACATAAGCCACTTGTACGGCACAACTTATGTGCTTTTAAATGTCCAAGTTTAAATTCATTACGCTCAGTTAATATATCAAATATCTTTTTATCTTCTATCTAATTAATTTCTTATTGGTTAACATTTTAAATATCATTGCACCTTTATAAATTAAATGTCATACATTTTTCTACCTTATAATTCTGTCCATCTTCGTTATGCGCTCTATCTTTTATAATCATCATTTCTTCCCTCCCAAGCAGATATATAGCTTTCTCTTTAAATTGTAAATTGTTTCAAAATTTTCAAACTCTTTCCTTCTATCATTTCAAAATCAATTTAATCAAATTACAGTACTCTCTTCATTCTCAAAATTATTTCGATCAAAGTTTATTTTTCCTTTAAATCCACTCGCAACCATCTCACCTCCACTATTTAAAATTCAAAAGCTTCCCCAAATCAAAGAGAAATCATTTGCTTTTTTTTCATGCTAATAACGCAAAGTGATTTCAAAATCTCCCTTGTATACAGTGCGATGGGGGTGAGGGATGGATGGATAAAAAGTTAAAGATTTTGGGCCCATTTGGTTTGTGAAAATTACTCTCTAGAATTGGAATAATTGATTCTGATTCGAAATATTTGTTTTGAAGCGAGTCCAATTCCACCTGAAATCTAAATCCTATATTAGGGTAAATTTGAAATTTAGACCCTCAATCTAAGATTACAAATTCATTCCAACCAACTATAACCCAACGCATTCAACAGACATAGTATTAAATTTAATATTATAATATATTACAATAATATATAATATATTATATTATAATTTATAATATATTATAATATATTAAATATAATATTATTATAATTATATAACATTCTAATATATAATATACTACATATAATGATAACATATAATGTAATATAATATATTTATTACATATAATAAATATAAATGACAATATAATATATTTATTAATATATTATATAACATATTATTTTATAGTTTTAAAATATATTATAATATTATATAATAACATATTATTATAATATATAATAATATAGTATAATATATTACTTCATATTTATTTTAATACATATTATTAGTAGGATTCAAACACTATATTTTGACTCTAATTTCTTTATGAACCAAATGAGCGGAGGAATTAAGTGGTTCCGATTCTAATTCCAGTAGAATTCGATTTTAATTATGACTCTGACTATAATATTGAACCAAACGAACCCTTTTAATTGCCATATTTAGGCCAAATATTAAACTTTCCGCAAATTATCTCTGTAAAGCTCACCTTAAGACAATGATAAAAGCTTATACAAGATATAAGAAAAATCTTATCATTGCTACTTATGGTTTGTTGGCTTAGAATGATATCTCAAGTTGTCTCTGAAAGAGGATAGTGAAAAGATAAAGATATTGAAAGTGAATTGTTACCTGGATTCATTAACCTATTCTTCCAGTATACCCTTTAATCAAATTATAAATATTTTTCAAAGTCATTCTTTTATGAACCCAATTGAGAGTTCAATGATACTCCTACTCGACTTGAAAATTTAATATCCCCATCCAATCAAAAGTCTTTATTTTAATAAACACAATCTTCCTATGTTTAATCAAGTCCTACATTAAAGAAATCACAACCATCCAAGGCTCCCTTGGCCAGCTTTGTAGTTGGACTTTTGTATTATAATAATATGAGAAATTTTAATTCTTCAACTAAAAGGTATCTAATAAAAAAAGTAGATGAGCATATGAACTTTTTTTTTAAAAAAAATTATTCTCATTCTCATTAATCCCATGTGCATCAACCAAAAAAAGGCAAAACATACACATGCAGAGTGAGAGAGAGAAAGAGAGAACCATTGCCAACTAGAGTTAAAGTTTTCTATTTTTTTTTTGGCTTAAAAATCTTATAAAATATGTCATACCTCAAACCATCACCAAGTTGGCCACGTGACACGGCCGCATAATCCCTAAGGCATAACACTAGAAATTATGCAATGCCTTTCAAAACAAAACTTCCCACTATTATTTATTTCCAAAAATATAAGATTTAGAAATATTTGGTATCGGATACAAAATTAACTACCACTCTCACTAGAAGTCCAAGACTGCATCCTGAAGCTAGGTGTCCTATGGCTCTGGAAAAAAATACAACAGTAATGGTGGAGCTAATAGCTCAGTAAGAAATCTCTTCCTATACAAACAAACATGAATAATAATATATAAGTAATTATAAAATCACTAAAAAGTAGATCCAGTAAAGCAATTATAATATCAATAATGTCAATGTCAATATATAATATTTTAAAAATTAGGTGCAGGGATCCAGTCAATGTAGCATGGCAATGATATTCATATTTTATCATATAACTTGTGATCACATAATCAAGATAACAATGCCATATATGAAAATTTCATAGCTCCTACTAGTAATGCCACATATATTAAATTTTGATAATCTAAAATAATGAGATCATAATCTAGATGATAATACCATTCCACGATAAGTTTAGGTGTATGATTTATATATATGCCAAATTTCACAACCTTAACTCATAGTAATTCAATTTTATTATTAATTATTTAGGTGCATAATTCAACATCTCGGCATTTGGACTAATCACAGCCACATTTTCGTCACTAGGCTATACTGTCGCCATAGTACATAGTGCATCACTAGACAAGACTCTCGTGATAGTACACAAGGCATCACTAGGCCATACTCTTACTACAATACACAGTGCATCACTAAGCAACAATCTCGCCACAGTATGCATGGCGTTACTAGGTCATACTTTTGTCACAATAACCAGTGTGTCACTAGGAAACACCCTCATCATAGTACATAATGCCTCATTAGGCAACACTCTCGCTATGGTACCCAAGGCATCAGGAGGCCATACTCTCGTCACAGTAGTAAGGCGTCATTAAGCAACACTCTAGCCATAGTAGGCAATGCGTCATTAGGCAACACTCTCGCTATAGTACATAGTAGCCTTACATTTCAAGTCTAGAAGCATTAAACTCATTTTATGTTTCCTCATCATCATCATTTTAAATGAGAAATTAATTTTTCATAATTCAATAATTTATGGTAATAACACATCTTGAATATTCAAAATTGAGTTGGCAATCATATAATAATATTAAAATAATTCAGGATTTCTTACCTTTATTGGATCATAAAAATCAAAATGACAATCTAGTTGCAGGTCCACCTGACATGCCTAATGCCCTAAAATTAATTAGCATAATCTATAGTTGAAAATCTGCACTCCTATTAATTAAATGCCTAATACAATATTTTCTAATTCCTAAATTTTTCTAAAAGATTTAATTCATTTCTTCTATCCTGACTCAACTTCCAACAGCCAACATATAATAATTATGACTTAATAAAAACTAAATCAAGAATGCTAGTTTAAATTGCAGGAATGCCCCCTTATATATATATATATGTATGTATATATATATATACATATGTATGTATACATACATATGTATATACATACATATATACATAGATATGTATATACATATATATCTATATTGACTCACCTGCAATTTCTTAAACAAATAGATCTTAATTTTAAATTTTCTAATTTTAAAATTAACTTTTCAACCTTGATACTAATTCTAATTTATATGCAACCTATTAATTTAATTAAAAAGGAGGTCAGACCCTTATCTCTATCAGGCAGCTAGGAAAAGAGGCTTAAGTTAGACTTCTGAAGAACCAGGCTATAGATTTGTCACGACCCACGATCTGAATCCTGGTCTAGGGGCTCGCAACACAGCCGCATACCTTTAAAGCAAGGCTTAAGAGTATGCCAGGCCTACTAACCTCAACCTGAACATATCATGAGATACAACTATAAAAGACAAAACACATTAATTTCTATATTATATCATCAGACATGTACATATCATCCTCATCTGGTTCATACAAAAGTCTATAAACCCAAAAGAGTAACTACAACAAAAGAGTAACTACAACAGCTCTTTAATCTCACTCTTGGGGTCCCTCCCTAAGGCTTTGGATTATTATGTATGCATCATCCTCATCTGCTGCAAAAAAAATATAATATAATGGAATGAGCTAAAAAGCCCAGTAGAACTTATACACTTACTATCATGAATATGCTAAATAAACAGTTTAGTATAGTCAAAATATGTTTCAACAAACAATATCACAATACATATATCAATTCGAGAAACCAATAAAATCCATCCTCAAAAGGAAATATACAAGCCACCCAAGAATCCCTATCCACCATCAACTCATCTCCATGACCGCAGTCACACCCAAATCATCCACATACTCACCATCACCTCCACACATCAGAATACTCATACCACAATCTCAGAATAACCTCCACACCCATACCTCCATACCCTCGCATGCAAGACACCACTAAGAAAGTCGCACTCACTTAGTAAGCAATACGCCACGGGCCTCCCTCTATAACCCTTACCACGGCGCTGTAAAGACATCTCTAAGTGAGCCACTCCCTTAGTACGCAATCTCTTTGGTACACACATCACCGTCCCCATCTAAAAGGTATTTCGTCTCAACAACCTAACACGATGATACTTCTTCCCTCGGGTTGGTTTATATACTAGTACCCGGCACATAATAAACTCGGTCATGTCGGCCTATCATAAACGTGTTCTGCCGCTTACGCGGCCTTCATGCCCTTCCCGGGCCATCGGTCTAGGCAAGTAATGGTACGCATGATACTCCAACTCATCGTCAGAACTAGTATCACGTACCAACAATACCCATCACATACACCATCTTCCTTAACTAAGTCACCCTCAAACATCTCCATAGCACCACCAAGCCACTCCACTGCTAGAATGTCAAAACTCGGAAGCATGATTAGAAAATCCAAAACCATTTATATCAAAATAATATACTGCAATACACACGCAAATCCGGCAACAATTCATAATACTCATCTCGAATCATGCAAAAAAATCTCATAATAAAACATGATATATGTAAGCATGCACATTATGAAAACATATTACACAACAGTTAGGGTGTAAAATTCCTACCTCAGATTGCTACTCCCACAATCCCCTCAGTGCAGCACATATAGTCAACGATCACCTATAATCCCACATAAATAATCAATTTATCAAAATCCATAACCAAAAAAATTACCATTTTACCCCTCTAGCCTAAAATCTGAAAATAACTCTTTTACCCCTCTCACTCAATGTCTAGCAACCCCTTACTTACTACTTTTTATCCCAAATTTAATTATTTTATAGTTTTACAAGTTTGCACTAACTTTGCAATATTTACAAAAATGCCCCTACTTTGGTCGGTAAATTTTCCTATGATTACCTTGGCCGTTATTCAATTTAAACATCATTCCCAAAACTAGACTCATTGCTAATTACAATGATTCAGTTCTCAAGACCAGATTTGATCAATATAATTTTAAATAAATGCGCTTTCTCGGGCTCATTTAAATTATTTTATTTCAACTCAATATGAACACCATATGATTTTTAGGTGAAAAAGAGATCAAATTAGGCATTTCTAAACACTGATTTGAATCTTTAGAGTGAGTCTAACCAATCCCCATAAATTCTATAATTGTATTCTAACATTTTCTTTCCATTTTTTTAATTTAAAACTATCCTAAAGCTTGAACCAACTTGAACCAGGCCTACTGGTTCAAGCCCAACACATGTGAAGAAGGCTGCAGCCTTCTTCACGTGATCACCCCAAAGCATGCAATAATCATTATCCAAATAAAATAGTCACTAACTAATCATCAATCTAACCAGTAATTAGCCTTAGCTTAATTAGATCACTAAAGAATTAATTTAATTAACCCATGACCCAACAAGCCAGCCCAATTAATTATTTTCCCAACCCAACATTAGATAAAACTAATTCTTGCTTAGCCCATTACCCATTAGCTAATCACCTAGCCCATTTATTATTTAAATGAGACCCAGCCCAAGACTCCTCAGGCCAACCCATACTTGGCCCAATAGGACCGGCCCCACGGCTAATCCCAGCCCATTAAGAAGGCAGACTTCTTCCCTCACGTGCTCACACCCCCTCTCTTGCCTCGATGCGAGTGCCATCCCTCCGTCCTTCGTCTGGTTCTTCTTCGGCCTCCCCCCCTCTCTCTCTCTCTCTCTCTGCTCTCTCTCCCGTCTCCCTCCCCCTCTCTACTGTGTCTACTCTCTCCCTCTCTTTGCTCTCTCTCTCTCTCATCTCTCTCTCTCTCTCTCATCTCTTTCCCTCTCTCTCGTCTCCCTCCCTCTCTCTGTTCTCTTTCTCTCGTCTCTCTCCCTCTCTCTCACACGTGCTCTAGCCACCGTGGCGGCGGCCGCGACAACAACTCCGCTCTCCCGGTGAGCACTAAAACCATCAACTAACTCACACGGATTTTCCAAAATTTCACTAGTTTTTCTATTTAAAAAATAGAAAATAGAGGAGGAGAAATTTTACCTTCGCATTCATGGGAGTTGCTGGCGATGATATGAACCTCCTCGGAAGTTTGCCTCGCTCCAGAGATCCTCCCTTATTCTTTAATTAGAAGATCTCCCACCCTATCAGCTGTAATTGAGGAAATGGTCAAGGAATAGAGGAATGGAAGATGAAATAGAGGAAAATAACATGATATTTTTCTAGCCTCCCTACCTCACTGATAGTGTCAACTCCAGCTCCGGTGACACTCCACGGTGAAGGGGGTTCAAGCTACACCCTTCAATGGTGGTTTACCAGCCCGAATGCAGGGAAAACGAAACAAAGGAGAGGAAGAAGTGAAGTGGAGAAGAAAAAGAGAAGAAAAGAGTGGTCCAGTTGTTAGCTTTGTCGTGAACACTCTTGTTCTCTCCTCCCACTACCGAGTATCCTTACTGAATTTTCTCTCTCCATTCACTATGGAACACTCATGAAGACACACGAGGACACGAGAGAATTCAGTATACAAATGAATTCTTATTATTATTATTATTTAATTAAAATTAATCTAGATTAATTTATTTTAATTCATTCTTAATCATTACAAGATCAAAACATATTACTGGTAAAAATTATATGCTGAACAGAGGATAGAGAAAAAAAATAGGGAAGTGATTAGAGAAAGAAAATTCTAGAGGATCAGAGAGAAGAAATAGAAGAGGATTAAAGAGAGAAAATGAAGAAAAATAATATAATATAATAATTCAAAAATAAGGAAAAAATTTTTCTTTCCTTTATTTCTTTTTGCTTTTTGTTTTTGTTTTTTCTCCTTTCTATGGGGCGTGTGGAACAGGGAAAACCCCAAACACTATTGCTGCCCAATCCAAAAGGAAGGGGAGAAAGAAAGAGGAAGAGAGGAGGAGAAGAGAGAGAGGGAAAGGGAGAGAGAGAGAGAAGGAGCGGCGATGATGGGCGGGTGACGACGATCGTGGCCCGAGGTAGAGGTTGCAGTTTCTCTCATCCGACCACAAACAAGAGAGAGAGCAGCAACAAAGAGAGGAGTCGGAGGGGAGAGGGAGATCGAGGGGGGGAGTCACAATGGTGGTCCAGCCATGAGTGGGGGGTGTTCAGCACAAGCAGGGGCGGTATCAATCCACCCCTGCTCCATGGATCTAATCGAGAGAGAGACGGAGAGGGAGTAGGGAGAGGAAGAGAGAGGGAAAGGGAGGGAGAGAGGAGAGGAGAGAGAGCAAGCGGGAGGAGGACTAGCCATCCCAAGTGCAGGCAAAGGCGGTCCATGCCACCCTTGCTCGCAGATCCATCTGCGAGAGAGGGAAGTGGAGGGGGAAGAGAGAGAGCAGGGCTAGGGCTCATCGGAGAGGGAGGGGGAGAAAGAAATAAAGGAGGGGATGGCTACCATGCCCTCCTCTAAAGGTCGTACGTCCTCCCACCTACTATTGGTATGGAGGGAAGGGGGAGGGGTTTGAGGTGCTAGCGATGGAGAAGTCGATCCTCATATTTATCGATCTGAAAAATAAAAAATAAAAAAATCATCCTCAGAATTCATAAACATATGCTACATAAGCACAATCATTCTTTCACCAAACTCTCAAGCTAAAAGTTTCATTTACAATCATTACATAAATTAATTCATGTCCCTCTTTTAGAAATCAACGAACTTTTACAATTGAGATTATCTTTGGCAACCAAAAGATTTGCTGCTCTTAAAACAACACTCATATCTATTTTTTTTTTTTTTCCCTAGTTGCTTGTCCAAATCATTTACAATTCACAAAATAAGAAAATCTCATTCTATAGTATAAGAGTCAATCTACACTTGATCCTTTATTATAATTATTCATTAATGTTCTAAAACAAAAATTTTAAAATTTTAACTTCTAATTAAATCTAAAAACCTTCTTAACTCCATCATGCTGTTGCTACACCACTCTAATTAATCTTATTAACAACAATACTTTTTTTAAAAATATATTTATCATATTCAGAACATCACTAACTTTCTCTTCTTAAAACTTCAAATCTCCATGTTGCAAATTTATATCCTCCTCTATATCTCAATTTGATTCTAATTATTATATCAATTAATGCATCATATCCCTCTCAGTAATCATGACAAGTTATTCCACACTACTAATAGCCTTATTATTTAATCATAATTTTCTTCTAGTCCTCAGTATGATAAGCAATAATCTTCCAAAACTTACTTAAAAGAGTTGCTGAACAATATATATAAAACTATGGACATCACAAAATTGCATTTTTTAATAACATAGCTTTATTTATGCTAACAATATATTCAGCCATAGAAATCTAAAATTCTAATTATATGAATTCTTTTACATTCGCCTACCAATAAACTTTAAATCATCTTGCTTATTCTTCTTGCTAGCAAGCATGTCAAGATAGGATACTTCACTTACACAAGTGGGTTAGAATGGCATACCATAATGATCTTGAATTTAAATGATGACACTTCAAAATACTAAAATTTCAAATATCATAGAATTACATATGGATCATATAGACACCCATATGGATCACATAAACATCAACATAAAAGCATATTTTCTTAGTTATTGATATCTACCACAATAATAGTCATCCAAGGGCCCATCACTAAGGGTCAAACCTGGATGTATGGGTTATGAATCCACACACTTTCGCTACACTACTTAATCAAATTCACTAAATATCATAACTTCATAGTTCTCTATTTATATTTTAAATATCCTAGTTGATATTTAGTTTACCCACTTACAGTCACTTATGCAGTAAATCCCATAGAATTCTAAACCTAAGCTTTCATACCATTCTGTCACGCTCGAAACCCAGCACCCAGATTGGCTACGTGATACGTCCACATAACCCTATGAATTATGCAAGGCCTTTCAAAACAAAATGTCACATTTTTTTTTTTCAAAAATATGAGATTTAGATACATTTGGTAGTAGATACAAAATTAAGTATCATTCTCACCAAAAATCTAAGACTGAATTCTAAAGCTAAGTATCCTATGACTCTGAAAAAAAATACAATAGTAATGATATGAGCTAATAGTGCACTAAGAAATTTCCTTGCATGCACACTAACAAGAATAATAATACACAAGTAATTATAAAATTACTGAAAAGTAGATCCAGTAATGCAGTTCCAATATCAATAATTTTAATGCCAACATATGATATTTTAAAAATTAGGTGTAGAGATCCAATTAATATAGCGTGGCAATGATATTCATGTTTTATGATATAACTCATGATCATATAATCAAGATAACAATGTGATATTTGCAAATTTCATAGCTCCTAATAGTAATGCTACATATATTAAATTTTGATAATATAAAATAATGGCATCACTCCACTATAATTTCATAATCCAGATGATAATACCATTCCATAATAAGTTTAGGTACATGATTTATATATATGCTCAATTTCATATCCTTAACCCATGGTTATTCAATCTTACTATTAATTATTACATGTTGGATTCAACATCTCGGTATCTAAACTAGTCATGACCATACTTCCATCAATAACCGATTACACAATTGTCATACTATATTGACCATCCTCATATTATATCTAACAACTTCAATTAGTGACACAATATGTAGTGCATCATTAGGCAACACTTTCGCTGCAGTATGCAAGGTATTATTAGGCCATACTCTCGCCACAGTATGCAATGCATTACTAAGCCACACTCTCGCCATAGTATGCAAGGCATCACTGGACCATACTCTTGCTGCAGTGCGCAATGTGTCATTAGGCAACATCTCACCATAGTACGTAATGCATCACAAAGCAACACTTTTGCCATAATATGCAAAGCATCGCTCTGTAAATACTTTAGCCATAGTTCGTAGTGCATCACTAGACAACACTCTCGCCACAGTATGCAGTGCGTCACTAGGCGATGCACTTACATGACAAATTTAGAAGCATTTAAAACTATTTTATATTTTCATCATCATCGTTTTAAATAAGAAATTAATTTTTTATAATTCAATAATTTATGGTAATAACATATCTTGAATATTCAAAATAGAGTGGGCAGTCCTATAATAATATTAAAATCATTAAGAATTTCTTTCTTTTAATAGAGTCCAAAAATTAAAATGACAATTTAGCCACAAGTCCACCTAATGCGCCTCATACCCTAAAATTAATTAGCATAATCAAAACTAAAAAAATCAGCACTCCTATTATTTAAATGCCTAATCCAATATTTTTTAATTTCTAAATTTTTTTTAAAAAGATTTAATTCATTACTTCTACCTTGACTTAACTTTTTAGAGCATACATATAATAATTAATAACTTAATAAAAACTAAATCAAGAATGCTAAGCGATGCCTTTATATATATATATTCAAATTGATTTTAAATTAATAAAGCTGATGATTGACTCACTTATAGTTTTATAAATACATAGAACTTAATCTTTAATATTTTAATTTGAAAATTAATTTTTCAACTTTGATGCTAGTTCTAAGTTACATGTAACCTATTAATTTAATTAAAAAGAGGGACACATCTTGTCTTCATCAGGAGGCTGATAGAGGTTAGCCTCTCATCGGACCAAAATACGTTACTGATAAAAATTATATGCGAGAGAGAGGGAGGGTACAGAGAGGATACGGAAGCAACATGGAGAGGAAGATGCCAGAGCATTAGAGAGATATTTTGCTCTCTCTGGGGTGGGACATGCGGAGCAGGGTGTCTGTCCCCTGTTTCTGCCCAGAGGGAAGAGAGAGGGGGAGAGAAGGGAGGAGAACAGAGGGGGAGAGAGAGGGAAGGAGTGGCGACGGTGGCCGAGCGGTGCCGACCGTGGCCCGGGATGGAGGTCGCAGTTTCTCTCAACCGACCGCAAGCAAGAGAGAGAGCGGCAACAAAGAGAGGAGTCGGAGGGGAGAGGGAGATTGAGGGGGGAGTCACGGTGGTGGTCCGACCATGAGAGGGGTTCCCGCACAAGCAGGGGCGGTCTCGTGGCTCTCCTGCTCCACGGATCTAGCTGAGAGAGAGGGAGAGAGAGAAAGGGAGCAGGGAGAGGAAGAGAAAGGGAAAGGGAGGAAGAGAGGAAAGGAGAGAGAGCGAGCTGGGAGGGGGAGTGGCCGTCCCAGGTGCGGGCAGGGGCGGTCCCATGCTGCCCCTACTCGCAGATCCATCCGCGAGAGAGAGAGGGAAGGGGCGGGGGGAGGAGGCTGCCACTCCCTCCTCTGGAGCCGTACGTCCCCCCATCTATTGCTGGGAAGGGGGAGGGGTTTGACGTGCCCAGCAGACCGGAGAAGCCGGTGTTCACAATATCGATGCACTGCGATGAGTGCTTCAATGCACCACCGCATTCCAATGGTGCATCCAAGTACTTGTCTGCACGCGGGCTCAAAACTGAAGCAGCTGGCCTAACCGCGCTCGATCATTGCCAGCTTAAAACCTCTAACCTACCTAAAAATGCTAAAACCATCTCCCTCGCCAATCTCGCACTCATTGTTATGGCGTTACCTCCCTCTCTTGCTAACGATTTCTGGATTCCAATAACTTCTCACCAGAGTCGCCAATTCGAATCACTCCAAAACTACAAGAGACTACAATCCACCCTTCTTTTAAAGAATGCAGTTTATAAGAAAGAAAGAGAGATGCATTGTGGTTGCCGTTTCTAAGTTCTTGAGATGGAAGCCCAAGGCAACGATCATTGCGTTGGCCCTCCTCCTGCCTCTTCTTCTTCTCCTCCAGTGATCAATGGAAAGACCGTCACCTCCAACTTCTCCTGTGGAGACGACTGCAAGGAGTCAACAGTGGAAGAGAGACCGGAGAGTGTGGTTAATTTCTTGGTTTTGGAAGCTAACAATGTCGGTATTTCAATTCCTTTTCCTTAGTGCTTTTTTGACATTACCTCGGAACGATGTCTAGTTTGTTACTTTATTTTCCCTTCAGGGTTCTACTTGTGCCGTTTGAGCCGTGCATTTGATCCGAGTTCAGGAATCTTTTCATGTTTAAATTGCCCAGGAAATTTTTGTTCCTTGTCATCATAAATGAGCATCAAAGAATAAGAATTTTTGAATCATTCTCGTTGTTTTACTATGATATATATAACTTTTATCTATTATTTATTTATTTATTTATTTATTCATTCATATATTTATCTATTTATTTAGCAAAAGAATTGGGGAGTCCACCACATTTCATATGCCTATAGAAATGGATGCAAATATGTGGAATCCACTCGTACCGCATAGTGTTTGGGTGATATGCTACGGTTTTGCCCAAATATTTAGCATCTTTAAATCAAGTACATCCTTTCAAACTACACATCAAATTAGTTTGTTTAAGTGCCCATGTCCTGGCCCTTTGATTTGGCACCGTTGGTTCAACATGCAGAGTATAAGGCTTCTACAGTGCCATCATATACCTCATCGCCATCACCTTGCTCTCTTGATCTCCCCCTTGCCTCATCGGGGAATGAGCAGCAAAAGAGGGGGAGGGGGTTGGAGGTGGATGGGGCCTTGGCGTTTGCGGTGGGAGAGGTAGAAGAAAGTGTTGAGGAGTTATGCTGGTGGCTGATTGACGAGAAGGACATGTTCATTTTCGTTTTCTTCCTTAATTACCAACTGACGTGGCAGTTCATTTCTGTTTGGAATTTAGCAATGAACTTAATGATGAGCATGAATCAAGTTTGTTGCCAGTATATTCTGCCATATATGTTAACGAAAGTCGACCTTGGCCTGGATGCCTTTATGAATCAAGTTTGCTGTCATCATGTGTTGCTGCCATAGAATTAGGATTCAACTATCATTTTCCACAGGGTAATTGATAGCAGCGCTCTTTTCTATTGAAGATACTCCTTTAGTTGATCAATGTATCACCACATAGAAAGCAAGCCAATTAGCATCAAGTCCACTAATCAACGATCAATACAATAGATACTAAGCACGATCATGCACCAAGCGAGAATAGGAATGGCATTTCAAATATTAGAGCACGCTACCATTCCTTCTTGCCAAGCGTAAAGCACAGCTTGCCATCCTTACCTTTCCGGAAGCCCCACATCTCCACCTCATCATTCTCTTGAAGGAAACACCGGTTCAATAAGCACTTGTAGTCCGGACCTTTTATCACAGTTGATCCGGAGTCCCAGTGAGCGAGCATCAAGTCGCAGCGAAACTCGCCTAGAGCGTACACACATACCTCCAGTTCCCCATGTTTCCTTCTTTGAACACGACTAGTGTTGGGCATTTTTCTCGTCGCTGTGGGCACGTGGGGAAGGCCGGCAGTGGCCTTCTCGGCCTCAAAGAGCATGGGGATGAGGTTGGCATCCACGTATGGAGAGGGGATGAGGAGGCGGTTCTGGTTTCGGAAGTCCATGTCCGCATTCGTGAGGAATTTGGTCATTATGAAGCTGGGCTCATTGCCGCCATGCTGATGCACCAAATCCCTCACCCACCCAGGGACTGGGATCCGATTCATCTCGATCACCTCTCGCTTGCTTGTATAGAGGCTCCTGATGTTGCTTTTTGGAAGGTGAAAGGAGGAGCAAAAAGAGATTAAGCGATTGAACAATTGGTTGATGGGTTGGGGCTGGCTCTGCTTCGCGTATATATAGATGGAGTTCCCCACATCTTTTGCTGCACTCTCTCCCTAGTCCTTTTGGAAGAGGCTGCCTCTCTCCTCTATGAAGGGGCTCAGCTTTCTCTCTTCTTCGCCTCATCCTTACTTAGAGGAGGTCCTTCTCCCTCCCTCTTCCATAGGAGAGGCTCAAATTCCTCCCCCTTCCCTTTCCCTCATGCTTGCTTTGAGAAGAAGATCCTTCTCATCCTTCGGGCAGGTGAGATACTCATCCCTCCCCATCCCATGGAGTCGGGGACTCGCAATGGCGTTCTCCCAAGCACCCAAAACTCTCTCCCCGGCCCTCTGCTAGTCGTGTGACTGGTTTCTTCCCCGTGGACGAGGGGCTGTTCACTTTTTAACATGGAGCATGCAGACCAGTAAATCGGAATAATTAACGAATTCTTTTATATCATTCACTGGCTTTGTCCCTGTCACGCCCACATGTTAGTGATATATTGAAGCTGGGTATGCTCGTCGTTACCAAACGCCATAATCAAATCGGCTTTGCATAGGGTGGGCGGAGGAAATCCATTCAGAAGACCCAATCTCTATGGCCTGTTTAAATCCAATGAGCGGGAATTACCCCGATTAATAATGATCAATAAATCCATGGGTAAGATTTGGGAGAACCTTGGATCTGGGATATTGATCATGGGCATTGCTCAAACTTCCATCTGACAGCCTATCCTACACCGGGGATGCCCTTTAAGGCCTTCACATTAACATCTAAAATCGCATGACTCCCATCATCTGATCGAGACTTTACCTTATCTAAGTGAAAATCCACTCAAGTTCATCTTAGTCAAGTATATTTTTTATATTTATATATATGTATTTATATGTATGTGTATATATATATATATATATATATCTACATGCGCATACATTGACGTGCATGTGTGTGCACATATATAACCAATGTTGTATATGTATAATGAATAATGAGTTAAAACCAATGCTTCTTTGGCTCGTAAAATTTAAGAAAATGACTACTAATTGTTATGTTATACTTGATAGCTTGCATATAAAAGTATCAGAAGTAGACATGTGATGCCAACAGTATCATGATTTGATAGTGTAAATTATGAAAGAGTGAGACAAACTGCTTTTAGCGTCTAGGTATTAAAATGACAAAAAATTCAAGATGTAATGATGTGTCTAAATTCTTGTCCTTCCTTAGTTTCAACATTTCATAGTAGATGAATTACCCTTGGGAGATCTTTCTTTTTCATCATTCAAAATCACACCTATGTCAAGTTTCTTCAATCTTACAAAATGACCATTAATTACTTTAGGTGAGTGATTATGGTTTCCAAACATAAGCCACTTGTATGGCACAACTTATGTGCTTTTAAATGTTCAAGTTTAAATTCATTACGCGCACAGTTAATATATCAAATATCTTTCTATCTTCTATCTAATTAATTTCTTATTGGTTAACATTCTAAATATTATTGCACCTTCATAAATTAAATATCATACATTTTTCTACCTTAAAATTCGGTCCATCTTCATTATGCTCGCTATCTTTTATAATCATCATTTCTTCCCTCCCAAGCAGATATATAGCTTTCTCTTTAAATTGCAAATTGTTCAAAATTTTTAAAATCTTTGCTTCTTATCATTTCAAAATCAATTTAATCAAACCACAGTACTCTCTTCATTCTCAAAATTATTTCAATCAAAGTTTATTTTTCCTTTAAATCCACTCACAACCATCTCACCTCCACTATTTAAAATTCGAAAGCTTCACCAAATCAAAGAGAAATCATTTGCTTTCTTTTCATGCTAATAATGCAAAGTGATTTCAAAATCTCCCTTGTATACAGTGGGGGAGGGAGGAGGGTAAGAGAGATGGATGGATGAAAAATTAAAGATTTTGGGCTCGTTTGATTTGTAGAAATGACTCGCTGGAATTGGAATAATTGATTCTAATTCCAAATATTTGTTTTGAAGCGATTCCAATTTCACCTGAAATCTAAATCCTATATAAGGATAGATTTGAAAATTAAACCCTCTATCTAGGATTGCAAATCCATTCCAATAAGCTATAACTCGATGCATTCTATAGATATAGTATTAAATTTAATATTATAATATATTAAATATAATATTATTATAATTATATAACTTTTTAATATATAATATACTACATATAATGTAATATAATATATTTATTACATATAATAAATATAAATAACAATATAGTATATTTATTAATATATTATATAATATATTATTTTATAATTTTAAAATATATTATAGTATTATATAATAACAAATTATTATAATATATAATAATATAGTATAATATATTACTTTATATTTATTTTAATATATATTATTAGTAGGATCAGACACCATATTTTGACTCTAATTTCTTTATGAACCAAATGAGCGAAGGAACTAAGTGGTTCTTATTTCGATTCTGATTCCGATTCCAGTAGAATTTGATTCCAATTATGACTCCAATTGTGATATTGAACCAAATGAACCCTTTTAATTGCCATATTTAGGCTAAATATTAAACTTTCCACAAATTATCTCTATAAAGCTCACCTTAAGACAGTGATAAAAGCATATACAAGATATAAGAAAAATCTTATCATTGCTACTTATGGTTTGTTGGCTTAGAATGATATCTCAAGATGTCTCTGAAAGAGGATAATGAAAAGATAAAGATATTGAAAGTGAATTGTTACCTAGATTCATTAACCTATTCTTCCATTATACCCTTTAATCAAATTATAGATATTTTTTAGAGTCATTCTTTTATGGGCCCAATTGAAAGTTCAATGATACTCCTACTTGACTTGAAAATTTAATATCCCCATCCAATCAAAAGTCTTTATTTTAATAAATACAATCTTCCTATGTTTAATCAAGTCCTCTATTAAAGAAATCACAACCATCCAAGGCTCCCTTAGGCAGCTTTATAGTTGGACTTCTATATTATAATAATATGAGAAATTTTAATTCTTCAACTAAAAAGTATCTAATAAAAAAAGTAGATGAGCAGATGAACTTTTAAAAAAAAAATAATTCTTATTCTCATTAATCCCAATTGCATCAACCAAAAAAAGGCAAAACACACACACACACACACACAGAGAACCATTGCCATCTAGAGTTAAAGTTTTCTGTGTTTTTTTTGGCTTTAAAATCTTATAAAATATCTATCATATCTCAAACCATCACTAGGCCGGCCACATGATACGGCCGCATAATCCCTAAGGCATAATATTAGAAAATATGCAAGCCTTTCTAAACAAAACTTCCCACTATTATTTGTTTCCAAAAATATGAGGTTTAGAAATATTTGGTATTGGATACAAAATTAATTACCACTCTCACTAGAAGTCCAAGACTGCATTCTGAAGCTAGGTGTCCTGTAGCTCTGGAAAAAAAATACAACAGTAGTGGTGTGAGCTAATAGCTCAAGAAAAAATCTCTTCCTATGCAAACCAACATAAATAATAATATATAAGTAATTATAAAATCACTAAAAGTAGATCCAGTAAAGAAGTTATAACATCAATAATTTCAATATCAACATATAATATTTCAAAAATTTGGTGCAGAAATCCAGCCAATGTAGCATGGCAATGATATTCATATTTTATCATATAACTTGCGATCACATAATCAAGATAACAATGCCATATATGAAAATTTCATAGCTCCTAATAGTAATGCCATATATATTAAATTTTGATAATCTAAAATAATGAGATCACTCCATAATTTCATAATCTAGATGATGATACCATTCCACAATAAGTTTAGGTGCATGATTTATATATATGCCAAATTTCACAACCTTAACTCATGGTAATTCAATTTTATTATTAATTATTTAGGTGCATGATCCAACATCTCGGCATTTGGACTAATCACAACCACATTTTCGTTAGTGGTCGGCTACACAAGTGTCATACTATACTTGATAACTTTAATTAGTGACATAGAATACAATTAGTGGTCGGCTACACAAGTGTCATACTGTACTTGATAACTTTAATTAGTGACATAGAATACAATACATCACTAAGCAATACTCTCGCCACAATACATAGTGCATCACTAGGCAATACTCTCGCCACAATACATAGTGCATCACTAGGCAACACTCTCGCTATAGTACACAAGGCATCACTAGGCCATACTCTTAGTACAATATACAGTGCGTCACTAAGCAACATTCTCGCCATAGTATGCATGGCATTACTAGGCTATACTTTCATCATAATACGCAATGCATCACTAGGCAATACCCTCATTGTCGGGACCTCTCCCCGACACATGCCAACTTATAGAAATTTGGCTAGAGTTCTACTAGTCTTATGGTATGGACCATAAGGCACACGTGAACCCTATCAAATTCCCATAAGTTACATGCTTAACATATATAATCCTGTCAATAACATTTAACCTGCTCAGTTAAATCACATATGTCATCAAACAACAACAGCTAATTTATTTGATCCTGCTCAGTTTACAAACATCTTATACATACACATCACTATTCATCTCCAGGCCAAGCTTGATATTTACATCATATAATTACAACTTCACAGATATAAATATACATATATCATCATCTCAATCACCACTCTTAATATACAAAATATACCTTACAATCCCTTTTTACATCCACCAACTCTCTCCCCAAGCACTAATAACACATACAAAAATTTTGGTACTGAAACTAAAATGCTAAGCCCACCTGCTTAGTCTTTGAATACTTTAGACTCAGCTGCTAGCCCCGAAGAATTTTTAACACTGATCTGAAATAAAAATGCGAACACAAGAGGGGTGAGACCTAAGTCCCAGTGACTGGATAACCATCTAACTATGAAAAGAAGTTGAGAATCACTTTATAAGCTCATAAGTATATCAGCGCAACATATCGCAATCGATACATAAATTTTTATAAATGAGATAAGTTAACTTATAAGTTAGCTTATGCTTCCAATAATATAATTTAAATAAAGAATTATCACATTTACAAAATTCCCTGATGATGGGCTGGGTGTGCTACCACTAAGGTACATTCCTACAGTCGCCCTCCTGCAGGTGTACTCTCGGTGGGTGAGTGTACTGAGCGCCGAGGATCCCCGCACCACATGGCACCCCTCACATGTGCGGTTCACCCCAGGTGTGAACTTGCCCCTTTTCCCTGGGCCTCCTGGTTACCCCTCCCCTGGGCTAATATCTCTGAGCCACCTTGGCTCGTATAGTACCCTAGCTCTTTACTGAGCTGTGATTCTTTGCCCCACTGGGCTGCTTGCAATCTGCCCCACTGGGCTGATCTAGCTTGTACTCCCCCCTGGCCTAGGGATCATAGTACGATCGAGTCGCAAGGAGGTGCCGGCTATAATAGTGTGTGCAATGCCCATACTATGGCACAGTCTACAGGGTGATCAGCCCCATAGATGTCCCAATGCTATTTATGTTGTATGCTGTAAAAATACTCAAGTATAAGTTTATAATCCAATATACCATCAACTATAATTTCTTGAAACATTTCTATTCATGCATGCCCATGCATTACTTTGAAATATAATTCTGAAGGAAAATTTCCATGCTTTACTGAAACATATGTTTTATCCAAGAAATGCTTTTTCATGAAACTCTATACTTTGCTGAAACTCATGTTTTGTCTGAAACTCATATCTTGCTTTAAAACATACTGTAAATCCATACTTATTCTTTAAACTCATGCCTTGCTTTTAAACATGCTTTACAAACATAATAACATTATAACCGGTTTCTTACTTCCCATATTTGATTTCTGAAGATACTATACTTAGTATAGTACACTCATTTTGTAGCAAAGTATCACTATACTATTATGAAGCATTTCACGAGATAGATGAGAAACCCACTCACATGCTATTTCTTCTTTTCCACTGTTGCTATCCCTCTTGAAAAGGTTCCTTTACTTGATTTCCTTGACCTATATTACTACATATAAATTTATTTAGGCGACAGATACCTAGGTTTTTCCATGAAACATGCATGCATGCCCCTTAAATGCATACCAAAATTCTCTACCTTTTCCTCTATCAAACATAAATCCTCATCATTTTCATAACATGAAATCCTCTCTTATTTCTTTTCCTTTTCTCTCTAACACATGATTTTATCATTTATCTAAAACCTTAGAAGGTTTAGGGCTTACCTTAAGGATGCCAAGAAGAGAAGACACCAAGCTTTCCCCCTTTCTCTTCCTCCTTTCTTCTTCTTCTTCTTCCTTTCTTTTTCTTTTTCTTCTTTCTTTCTTCTTCCCCACGGCTGAAATTTTCTCTCCTCTTCCACCGCCCTCTTCTCCCTCACTCTTGATTTTTCTTACGATGGATGAAGGGAAGGATTAAGAGGTTTTTAAATGCCTTGGCAAATCCCCAATTTACCCTCAAACCAATCTCCAAAATGCCCTTTTAAAGTCCACATGGCATACCTCTTCACCATGCATTTTTACCCTTCTCCACTCATGAAAAAGCCCTTGACAAATTCCCTCTTTACCCTTGGAGAAATTTGCAAATGATGGCAGGATCCTTTTTTCCACTTTACCCTTAATCAAATTTTCAAATGACTTTGGTATCCTTTCCCTTTATACCCCTCACCAATTGTTCAAATGACATTAATAAAATTTCAAAAGTGCCCTTTCATTCATGATAATTTTATGCTTCAAGATTAGGATACTGCTTTGAGATTCGGGATGTTACACTCATCATAGTATACAATGCTTCATTAGGCAACACTCTCGCTATAGTACGCAAGGCATCATGAGGCCATACTCTCATCATAGTAGTAAGGCATCATTAAGCAACACTCTAGCAATAGTAGGCAATGCGTCATTAGGCAACACTCTCGCCACAGTACATAGTGCACCATTAGGCAATACCCTTACATGACAAGTCTAGAAGCATTAAACTCATTTTATGTTTCCTCGTCATCATCATTTTAAAGGAGAAATTAATTTTTCATAATTCAATAATTTATGGTGATAACACATCTTGAATATTCAAAATTGAGTGGGTGGTCATGTAATAATATTAAAATCATTTAGGATTTCTTGCCTTTATTGGATCACAAAAATCAAAATGACAATCTAACCGCAAGTCCACCTGGCATGCCTAATGCCCTAAAATTAATAAGCATAATCAACACTTGAAAATTTGCACTCCTATTAATTAAATACCTAATTCAATATTTTCTAATTCCTAAATTTTTCTAGAAGATTTAATTCATTTATTCTATCCTGACTCAACTTCCCACAGCCAACATATAAGAATTAATGACTTAATAAAAACTAAATCAAGAATGCTAGCTTAAACTATAGGAATGCCCCCTTACATATATATATATATATATATATATATATATATATTTACTCACTTGCAATTTCTTAAACAAATATATCTTAATTTTAAATTTTCTAATTTTAAAATTAACTTTTCAACTTTGATACTAATTCTAATTTATATACAACCTATTAGTTTAATTAAAAAGGAGGTTAGACCCTTATCTCTATTAGGCAACTAAGGAAAGAGGCTTAAGTTAGGCCTCTCAAAACTAGGTTGCAGATCAAAACATATTACTGATAAAAATTATATGCTAAATAAAGAATAGAGAGAAAAAATGGGGAAGTAATTGGAGAAAGAAAATTCTAGAGGATTAGAGAGAAGAAATAGAAGAGGGTTAGAGAGAGAAACAAAGAAAAATAAAATAACATAATAACATTAAAAATAAGGAAAATTTTTTCTTTCCTTTATTTTTATATTTTTTTTCTTTTTTCTCTTTTGTTTTTGTTTTTTCTCCTTTCCGCGGTGGGGCGTGCCGAACAGGGGAAACCCCAAACACTGTTTCTGCCCAATCTAAGAGAGAGGGGAGAAAGAAAGAGGGAGAGAGAAGGAAGGAGAAGAGGGAGAGAGAAGGGAGGAGAAGAGGGAGGGAAAGGAAGATAGAGGGAAGGAGCGGTGATGATGGGCGGGCGGCGACGACCGTGGCCCGAGGTAGAGGTTGCAGTTTCTCTCATCCGACTACAAAAAGAGAGAGAGTGGCAACAAAGAGAGGAGTCAGAGGGGAGAGGGAGATCAAGGGGGGGAGTCACAATGGTGGTCCAACCGTGAAGGGGGGGGGTGTTCAGCATGAGCAGGAGCGGTATCATGCCACCCCTGCTCCATGGATCTAATCGAGAGAGAGAGAAGGAGAAAGAGTAGGAAGAGGAAGAGAAAGGGAAAGGGAGGGAGAGAGGAGAGGAGAGGAGAGAGAGCGAGCTGGGAGGGGGACTGGCCATCCCAAGTGTAGGCAAAGGCGATCCATGCCGCCCCTGCTCGTAGATCCATCCGAGAGAGAGAGAGAGGGAAGTGGAGGGGGAAGAGAGAGAAAGAGTGAGTGAGAGAGAGAGAGCAAGGCTAGGGCTCATCGGAGAGGGAGGGGGAGAAAGAAATAAAGGAGGGGAAGGCTTCCATGCCCTCCTTTAAAGGTCATATGTCCTTGCACCTACTGCCGGTATGGAGGGAAGAGGAAGGGGTTTGAGGTGCTAGTAGACCGGAGAAGCTGATCCTCATATTCGCCAATCCTCATATTCTTCCCTCCTCAAAAGAAAAAATAAAAAATAAAAAAATCATTCTCAGAATTCATAAATGTATGCTACATAAGCACAATCATTCTTTCACCAAACTCTCAAGCTAAAAGTTTCATTTACAATCATTACATAAATTAATTCGTGTCCCACTTTTAGAAATCAATGAACTTTTGCAATTGAAATTATCTTTGGCAATAAAAAGATCTGTTGCTCTTAAAACAGCACTCTTATCTGGTTTTCTTTTTTCCTAGCTACTTGTCTAAATCATTTACAATTCACAAAATAAGAAAATCTCATTCTATAGTATAAGAGTCAATCACGCTTGATCCTTTATTATAATTATTCTTTAATGTTCTAAAACTCAAACTTTAAAATTTTAACTTCTAATTAAACCTAAAACCTTCTTTAACTCCACTATGCTGTTGCTACACCGCTCTGTTTAATCTTATTAACACCAATACTTTTTTTAAAAAAGTTTTTTATCATATTTAGAACACTACTAACTTTCTCTTCTTAAAACTTTAAATCTCCATGTTGCAAATTTATATCCATCCCAGGTGCGGGCAGGGGCGGTCCCATGCTGCCCCTGCTCGCAGATCCATCCGCGAGAGAGAGAGGGAAGGGGCGGGGGGAGGAGGCTGCCATGCCCTCCTCTGGAGCCGTACGTCCTCCCAGCTACTGCTGGGAAGGGGGAGGGGTTTGACGTGCCCAGCAGACCGGAGAAGCCGGTGTTCACAATATCGATGCACTGTGATGAGTGCTTCAATGCACCACCGCATTCCAATGGTGCATCCAAGTACTTGTCTGCACGCGGGCTCAAAACTGAAGCAGCTGGCCTAACCGCGCTCGATCATTGCCAGCTCAAAACCTCTAACCTACCTAAAAATGCTAAAACCATCTCCGTCGCCAATCTCGCACTCATCGTTACGGCGTTACCTCCCTCTCTTGCTAACGATTTCTGGATTCCAATAACTTCTCACCAGAGTCGCCAATTCGAATCACTCCAAAACTACAAGAGACTACAATCCACCCTTCTTTTAAAGAACGCAGTTTATAAGAAAGAAAGAGAGATGCACTGTGGTTGCCGTTTCTAAGTTCTTGAGATGGAAGCCCAAGGCAACGATCAATGCATTGGCCCTCCTCCTGCCTCTTCTTCTTCTCCTCCAGTGATCAATGGAAAGACCGTCACCTCCAACTTCTCCTGTGGAGACGACTGCAAGGAGTCAACAGTGGAAGAGAGACTGGAGAGTGTGGTTAATTTCTCAGTTTTGGAAGCTAACAATGCCGGTATTTCAATTCCTTTTCCTTAGTGCTTTTTTGACATTACCTCGGAACGATATCTAATTTGTTACTTTATTTTCTCTTCAGGGTTCTACTTGTGCCGTTTGAGCCATGCATTTGATCCGAGTTCAGGAATCTTTTCATGTTTAAATTGCCCAGGAAATTTTTGTTCCTTGTCATCATAAATGAGCATCAAAGAATAAGAATTTTTGAATCATTCTCGTTGTTTTACTATGATATATATAACTTTTATCTATTATTTATTTATTTATTTATTTATTCATATATTTATCTATTTATTTAGCAAAAGAATCGGGGAGTCCACCACATTTCATGTGCCTATAGAAATGGATGCAAATATGTGGAATCCACTCATACCGCATAGTGTTTGGGTGATATGCTACGGTTTTGCCCAAATATTTAGCATCTTTAAATCAAGTACATCCTTTCAAACTACACATCAAATTAGTCTGTTCAAGTGCCCATGTCCTGGCCCTTTGATTTGCCACCACTGGTTCAACATGCAGAGTATAAGGCTTCTACAGTGCCATCATATACCTCATCGCCATCACCTTGCTCTCTTGATCTCCCCCTTGCCTCACCGGGGAATGGGCAGCAAAAGAGGGGGAGGGGGTTAGAGGCGGATGGGGCCTTGGCATCTGCGGTGGGGGAGGTAGAAGAAAGTGTTGAGGAGTTATGCTGGTGGCTGATTGACGAGAAGGACATGTTCATTTTTGTTTTCTTTCTTAATTACCAACTGACGTGGCAGTTCATTTCTGTTTGGAATGTAGCAATGAACTTAATGATGAGCATGAATCAAGTTTGTTGCCAGTATATTCTGCCATATATGTTAACGAAAGTCGATCTTGGCCTGGATGCCCTTATGAATCAAGTTTGCTGTCATCATGTGTTGCTGCCATAGAATTAGGATTCAACTATCATTTTCCAGGAGGTAATTGACAGCAGCGCTCTTTTCTATTGAAGATACTCCTTTAGTTGATCAATGTGTCACCACATAGAAAGCAAGCTAATTAGCATCAAGTCCACTAATCAACGATCAATACAATAAATACTAAGCACGATTTTTACATGGAAAGGAAATGACAATCGTGTACTCATGCACCAAGCGAGAATAGGAAAGACATTTCAAATATTAGAGCACGCTACCGTTCCTTCTTGCCAAGCGTAAAGCACAGCTTGCCCTCCTTACCTTTCCGGAAGCCCCACATCTCCACCTCATCATTCTCTTGAAGGAAACACCGGTTCAATAAGCACTTGTAGTCCGGACCTTTTATCACAGTTGATTCAGAGTCCCAGTGAGCGAGCATCAAGTGGCAGCGAAACTCGCCTAGAGCGTACACACATATCTCCAGTCCCCCATGTTTCCTTCTTTGAACACGACTAGTGCCGGGCATTTTCCTTGTCGCTGTGGGCACGTGGGGAAGGCCGACAGCGGCCTTCTCGGCCTCAGAGAGCATGGGGATGAGGTTGGCATCCACATATTGGGAGGGGATGAGGAGGCCGTTCTGGCGCTGGATGTCCATGTCCGAACCGTCGAGGCATTTGGTCATTATTGTTGATATGTAATGTTCTATTACAGCACTTTTTAGTTTAATCCTATGCTTTTTAATTATGCATTTATGTTAATTAGGAGAAGTCAAAGAGTCTTTTGTAGTCCCAAGTAAATGGCTGCAGTTAAGTCATTAAAAACTGCCCTCTATCAATGTACTATATTAAAAAAAAAAAAATGATGAGAAGTAGTAGAACTCTTCATCTTCCTTCCTCAAAAATTTCTGAGTGTTTGGTGCTTTGTTAGCCTAAAAAAATTCAACATAATTTGGTATCAGAGCCTGATTCAAAAGATAGGGTTTTCTTATAGAAGATAACCATGGCAGCAACAAATAATCCAAGTTCTTTACAACCATCAATTCCCATTTTTTCAGGCACTCATTATGATTATTGGTGTGTCAAGATGAAGACAATCCTTAGATCAAAGAATTTGTGGGAAATGGTAACAGATGGATTCGAAGAACCTGATGAATCAGTAATATTATCAAAGGAGCAACAAGAGCAACTTAAGGAGAAAAGAAGAAGAGATGCTTTAGCTCTCTCCCTTATTCAACAAGGAATTTCAGATGATTTGTTCTCAAGAATCATGACAGCAACAACATCAAACGAGGCTTGGGATACTCTTCAAAAGGAATTTCAAGGAGATACTAAGGTAAAGGTTATAGCCCTTCAAAATCTTAAAAGAGATTTAGAGAATTTGAAGATGGAAGAATCTGAAAATATAAAGGAATATTTCTCAAAAGTAATGGAAGTAATAAATCAAATGAGAACATATGGTGAAGAAGTGAATGATAGAAGAATTGTAGAGAATATTTTGGTTAGTTTACCTCAGAAATTTGATGCTATTGTGTCTATTATTGAAGAAACAAAGGATCTCTCAACTCTAACAGCTTTAGAGTTGATGGGTTCATTGAAGAACTTTGAGCAAAGGTTGAGTAGATACTCTGATCAAAAATCTATTGAAAGTGCCTTTCAATCAAAACTGAACTTGAGTTCCAGAGGTAATGACAACAATGAACAAAAAGGAGGAGAAAGTTTTAGAGGAGGAAGACATGGATATAGAAGAGGTAGAGGAAGAGGAAGAAACTCAAGAGGAGGAGGAAGATATGATTTTCAAGGAAGACAAGCTACTGAAAATTTTCCTAAGTGTGGTGTTTGTGGGAAGTCCAATCATGCTGAGAAAGATTGTTGGCACAAAGAGAAGATTCAATGCCGGAATTGTCAAAAGTTTGGTCACATTTCAAAGAATTGTAGATTGAGAAATAATCAGCAAGCAAACTATCATGAAGAGAAGAAAGATGAAGGAAACTTGTTCTATGCTTGTCAAGTTGCTTCCGAGCAAAAGAATGATATTTGGTTTCTTGATAGTGGGTGCAGCAATCACATGACCGGTGACAAGGCTATTTTTGTTGACATGGATTTTTCTATTAATTCTCAAGTGAAGATGGGAAATGGTACTTTAGTGAATGCACAAGGAAAGGGAACAATTTGTGTAGAGACAAAGAGAGGAGCCAAGCTCATTCATGATGTATTATTTGTGCCAGATGTGGAGCAAAATTTATTGAGTGTTGGACAGCTTATAGAGCATGAATACTCAATTCATTTTGAAGCAAATTGCTGCACAATCCTTGATAGAAGCTCACATAGTCAAGTGGTGGCCAAAATCAAGATGGAAAGGAACAGAAGTTTTCCCCTTACATTCAAGTATGCTGCAAGTGTTGCCTTGGCAGCAAATGTGAAGGAAAATTCTTAGCTATGGCATAGAAGAATGGGTCATTTGAATTTTCATAGCCTCAAATTACTTCAACAAAAGAACATGGTTTATGGTTTGCCTCAAATTGATGAAGAACATAGTGTTTGTGAAAGGTGTGCTCTTGGGAAGCATCATAGATAATCATTTCCAAAAGGAGTTGCATGGAGAGCCAAGGAGCCTTTGGAGCTTGTTCACACCGATGTTTGTGGTCCAATGAGAACTCTATCTCATGCTCAAAATCAGTACTTTATTCTCTTCATTGATGACTTTACAAGAATGACATGGGTTTATTTCTTGAGTGAAAGGTCTCAAGTTTTTTCAATATTCAAGAAGTTTAAGAATCTTGTTGAGAAACAAAGTGGATATTACATCAAAATCTTGAGAAGTGATAGAGGCAAAGAGTACAACTCTATAGAATTTGATCAATTTTGTGAAGATGAAGGTATTGAAAGACAACTTACAGTTGGTTATAGCCCTCAACAAAATGGAGTATCCGAGAGGAAGAATCAAACAGTGATGGAAATGGCCAAGTGTATGTTGCATGATAAAGGACCACCTAAAAGATTTTGGGCTGAAGCTGTATATACGGTTGTTTACTTGTTAAATAGAAGTCCAACAAATACCGTATGGAATGAAACTCCAATTGAAGCATGGAGTAGAAGGAAGCCTTCAGTGAATCACTACAAAGTGTTTGGGTGTATTTACTATGCTCAAATTCCAAAAGAAAAAAGAACAAAGCTGGATGAAACAAGTGAAAAATGCATATTTGTTGGCTATAGCTCAAAGTCCAAAGGCTACCGATTGTATAGTTTGAAGAAGAACTCAATCATCATTAGCCGGGATGTCATGTTTGATGAGAATGCTTCTTGGAATTGGGAGCAAGGAAGAGTTGAGAAAAATTCTGTTATTATTGAAGAAGAAGAAGAAAATTTAGCAAATGAAGGTCCAAGTTCATCACAATCAAGTCCAAGTTCAAGTCCACCAACATCTCCAAGGCCTTCACCAAATTCAAGTGCAAGTGCAAGCTCATCTTCTCCAAGTTCAAGCTCTAATTGAAGGAAGACAAAAAGTTTGAGTGATGTTTATGCAAGATGCAACTTTTGTGTTTTAGAACCTAAAAATTTTGATGAAGCTATCAAGGAAAAAGATTGGAAGAAAGCAATGGAAGAGGAGATCAAAGTTATTGAGAAGAACAATACATGGGAGCTAGTTGAAAGACCACAGAAGAAGGAGGTTATTGGTGTAAAATGGGTTTACAAAGTGAAGTTGAATTCCGATGGTTCACTTAACAAGAAGAAAGCAAGATTGGTGGCAAAAGGGTATGCACAACAACACGGAATTGACTTCAATGAAACATTTGCACCAGTTGCTCAATTAGACACCATTAGAATGCTTATTGCCCTAGCAGCTCAAAAAGGTTGGTTGTTGCACCAACTTGATGTCAAAGCTGCATTCTTGAATGGAGAATTGAAGGAAGAAGTTTATATTGAACAACCTCAGGGCTTTGTCCTAAAAGGTGAAGAAGACAAGGTGTACAGATTGAAGAAAGCTCTTTATGGGCTAAAATAAGCACCTCGAGCATGGTATAGTGAGATTGACAACTATTTCATGAAACAAGGTTTCAAGAAGAGCAAGAGTGAATCAACCTTGTATGTCAAGACACAAGGTAACTCCAAAATTCTCATTATTGCTTTATATGTTGATGATTTGATATTTGCTGGAAATGATGAGAAGATGATTCAAGAATTCAAGAAAGAAATAAAGAAAAAATATGAAATGAGTAACATGGGACTGCTACATTATTTTCTTGGCATGGAAATCTATCAAGATAAGGATGGTGTATTTATTTATCAAAAGAAATATGCTGAAAATATTTTGGTGAAATTTGGTATGCAAGATTGCAAACCAATGGAGACTCCCCTTGTTGTTAATGAGAAGCTCATGAAAGAAGATGGTAACAAGAAAGTTGATGCTACTTTATATAGAAGCTTGGTTGGAAATTTGCTTTACTTGACAGCCACAAGACCTGATATTATGTTTGCTACTTCATTATTGTCAAGATTTATGTCTAGTCCATCTCAAACTCATCTTATGACAGCAAAGAGAGTGTTGAGATGTCTAAAAGGCACAATCAAATTTGGAGTGAAGTTTGGAAGAAATATTGAGCCAAAATTACAAGGTTTTTGTGATAGTGATTGGGGTGGCTGCATTGATGATATGAAGAGTACTTCGGGTTATATTTTTTCTTTTGGTTCATGTGCATTTAGTTGGTCATCTAAGAAATAACAATCAGTTGCTCAATCATCCGCTGAAGCTGAAATGTTTCAGCTGCATTGGCCACATCACAAACTATTTGGTTGAGAAGAATTCTAGAAGATGTTGGAGAGAAACAAGAAGAAGGAACCAAATTATTTTGTGATAATAAATCAACTATTGCTATGGCAAGGAATCCAATTCATCATAGTCGTACTCGACACATTGCTATCAAGCATCATTTCATTAGAGAAGCCATTGAAGAAGGTGAAATTCAATTCATGTTTTGCAGGTCTGAAGAACAAGTTGCAGATATCCTCACAAAGGCACTTCCAAGAAACAAGTTTTAGCATTTTAGAGAACTACTTGGAGTTCAAGAACAGCATATTAAGGGGGAGAATGTTGATATGTAATGTTCTGTTACAGCACTTTTTAGTTTAATCCTATGCTTTTTAATTATGCATTTCTGTTAATTAGGAGAAGTCAAAGAGTCTTTTGTAGTCCTAAGTAAATGGCTGCAGTTAAGTCATTGAAAACTGCCCTCTATCAATGTACTATTGTCACGACCCCCAATCCTAAATCCCGGTATAGGAGTATCACGACATGGCCGCATACCCTTAAGTGAACCTAAAGAGCATGCAAGGCCTGCTAAACCTCAATATAAACATATTATAAATATCATTGCGGAAGCCAAAAGAAAACTCAAATATATCATATTCTATATCATGTCATCAACCCTGTACATGTCAACTCCATTTGCTACATACAAAATGTCTAATATAGCAAAAGCTAAGACAACCTTCTGGCCTCACTCCTGGGGTGCCTCCTTGAAACTTTGGTTTATAAGGTAAACGTCCTCCTCATCTACTAAAAAAAATAATACATAATAGAATGAGCTAAAAAGCCCAGTAGAATTTATACACTTACTATCATGAATATGTCAAATAAACAGTTTAGTATAGGCAAAATATGTTTCAACAAACAATATCGCAATACATATATCAATTCGAGAAACCAATAAAATCCATCCTGAAAAGGAAATATACAAGCCACCCAAGAATCCCTATCCACCATCAACTCATCTCCGTGACCGCAGTCACACCCAAATCATCCACATACTCACCATCACCTCCACACATCAGAATACTCATACCACAACCTCAGAATAACCTCCACACCCATACCTCCATACCCTCGCATGCAAGACACCACTAAGAAAGTCGCACTCACTTAGTAAGCAATACGCCCTGGGCCTCCCTCTATAACCCTTGCCACAGCGCCCGTAAAGACATCACTAAGTGAGCTACTCCCTTAGTCTGCAATACTGCTGGTACATACTGTCCCCGTCTAAGAGCCAGTATTACGTGTCAACAACCTAACCTGATAATACTTCTCCCACTCAGGTTGGTTTATATACTAGTACCCAGCGTAATAAACTCAGTCATGTCAGCTGTCATAACTGTGTTCTACCCGGCTTACGCGGCCTTCATGCCCTTCCTCGGGCCGCCAGTCTAGGCAAGTAATGGTACCGCAGTACTCCAACTCACCGCCAGAACTAGTACCACGTACCAACAATACCCATCACATATACCATCTTCCCTCAACTAAGTCACCCTCAGACATCTCTGTAGCACCACCAAGCCACCACACGCCACAATGCCAAATAAGCACGGTTGGAAAACCCAAAACCATTTATATCAAATAATATACTGCAATATATACGCAAATCCACAACAATTCATAATACTCATCTCAAATCATGAAAGGAAATCCCGTAATAAAACATGATATATGCAAGCATGCACATCATGAAAACATATTACACAATAGTAGGGTGTAGAACTTCTACCTCAGATCGCTACTCCTACAATCCCCTCAGTGCAACACATATAGTCAATGATCACCTATAATCCCACATAAATAATTAATTAATTTATCAAAATCCATAACCAAGAAATATTACCATTTTACCCCTCTAGCCCAATGTCTAACAATTCCCTACTTACTGCTTTTTATCCCAAATTTAACTATTTTCTAGTTTTACAAGTTTTCACTAACTTTGCAATATTTACAAAAATGCCCCTACTTTCGTCGACAAATTTTTCTATTATTACCTTGGCCGTTATTCAATTTATACATCATTATCAAAACTAGATTCATTGCTAATCACAATGGTTGAATTCCCAAGATCAGATTTGATCAATATAATTTTAAATAAATGTGTTTCCTTGGACTCATTCAAACCATTTTATTTCAACTCAATATGAACATCATATGATTTTTGGGTGAAATAGGATCAAATTATGCATCTCTAAACCCAGATTTGAATCTACAGAATGAGTCTAGCTAATCCCCATGAATTCTATAATCCAATCCTAATATTTTCTTTCCATTTTTTTAATTTAAAATTAATCCCAAAGCTTGAACCAACTTGAACCAGGCCCGCTAGTTCAAGCCCAACTCATAAGGAGGCTGCAGCCTTCTTCACGTGATCACCCCAACCCTCTTCACGTGATCACCCCAACCACCTCGACGCGAGTGCCACAATTCACTGTTCTTCTCCCTCTCCCTCTCTCTCTCTTTCTCTCTCTCTCTCCCGTGTCCCTCCCTCTCTCTACTCTCTCTCTAGTCTCTCTCCCTCTCTCTGCTCTCTCTCTCCCATCTCCCTCCCTCTCTCTCTGCTCTCTCTCTAGTCTCTCTCCCTCTCTGTGCTCTCTCTCTCTCTCCCTCTCGTCTCTCTCCCTCTCTCTCGTCTCCCTCTTCTTCCTCACTACCGGCGGCCCAAACCCACCACCGCCGGCTCCCTCGTCTCGTTGCCCATTCACCGCCGGTGATGGGCAGCGACATGCCACCAGGTTCGACGGCCTCCCCCGCCTATCCTAGTTGGAAATAGGGAGAAGAAGCCTGTCTTCTTCTCCCAACCCGGCTCCCTTCCCCCGCCGTGCCTCCTTGTTGCCGGCCACCATGGCAACGGTGAGCAGCGGCGACTCTCTCCCCTCCGGCAAGCACTTCGGCAATGACCAACCCATGGATCACCCAAAAATCCCACCGATTTCTCAGCTAACCTACAGCTAACCTAGAAAACAGAGGAAGTAAAAGTTTACCTTCGCCTTGCCAGAGTTGCTGGCAACGATTTCAGCTTCCCCGAATGATATTCTAGCTCCCGTAATCCTCTCCTACTCTTTAATTAGAAGATCTCCTACCCTATCATCTGGAATTAAGGAAATGATCAAGAAATAGAGGAATGAAAGATGGAACAGAGGAAAATAACGCAATATTTTTCTAGCATCCCTACCTCACTGACAGTGTCAACTCCAACTCCGGTGACACTCCACGGTGAAGGGGGTTTAAGCTACACCCTCCAATGGTAGTTTACCAGCCCGGATGCAGGGAGAATGAAAGAAAGGAGAGGAAGAAGTGAAGTGGAGAAGAAAAAGGGAAGAAAAGAGTGGTCCAGTTTGTTAGCTTCCCGAAGACTCTTGTTCTCTCCTCCCACTACCGATCGTCCTTGCTGAATTTCCTCTTTCCATCCACCACGAAACATTCGCAAAGACGGAAGGAAAAAAAATTAATTTAACGAATTTTAATTAAGGCTTACCCTGACTTAGCTTACCTTAATCCTTTTTTTTTTAATCGTCACAACTATATTAAAAAAAAAAAATGATGAGAAGTAGTAGAACTCTTCATCTTCCTTCCTCAAAAATTTTTGAGTGTTTGGTGCTTTGTTAGTCTCAAAAAATTCAACAATTATGAACCAAGGGTACCGGTCATTGCCGCCATGGTCACGCACCAAATCCATCACCTTGTTAGGAATTGTGATCCAACCCATCTCTACCTCCTCTCACTCTGCTTGTATGGAGGCTCCGACTATTGCATTTTAGAAGGTGGAAGGAGGAGCAAAAGGAGAGCAAGCGACGATAATGGCTAATGGGTTGGATTTGTATGCATATCGTGCTATGGTGGGATGGAGAAGGAAGAGAGCATGATTGTCTGTATATAGGAGTAGTTCCCATCTCTTCTGCTGCACCCTCTCTCCCTAGTCCTTTTGGACGTGGCTGCGCCTCCCCTCTAGTAAGGGGCTGATCACCTTCCTCTCTTCTCTCCCTCATCCTTGCTTAGAGGAGGTCCTTATCCCAGCCTCTTCCATAGGGGAGATCCTCCTCATCCTTAGCGGAGATACTCATCGCAACCTATACCATGGAGTCGGGGACTCACAATAGTGCTCTCCCAAGCATCCAAATATGCGCTCCCCCTCGCCTCTACTAGTCGGGTGACTGGTTTCTTCCCCTTGGACGAGGAACTGTTGACTTTTTATCATGGAATAGGCTAGTAACTTGGAATAAATTAATTCTTTTATACCATTCACTGGCGCTGTCCGTGTCACGCCCTGATGTTAGTGATTGAAGCTGGGTATGCTCGTCGTTGCTAAATACCATAATCAAACCGGCTTTGCACAGGGAGGGCGGAGGAAATCCATTCAGAAAACCCAATCTTTATGGCCTGTTTGAATCCAAGCAGTGGGAATTACCCTGATTGATAATAATCAATAAATCCATGGGAAAAACGTGGGGGAATTTTGGGTCTGGGAGATTGGTCAGGGGCATGTGCAAACTTCCAAATGACAGCCAATGGTACACCGCAGATGGCTTTTAAGGCCCTTACATTATTGAACATCTAAAATTTGTGAATTGATATATATATGTTTTATGCTTTAATATATATATATATATATATATATATATACACACACACACACACACACATACTTGATTATACTCAAGTTAATCTTCATTCGAGCATCTCTTCCTTAATTACAAACTGGCCTGGCAGCTCTTTCGAATCTTATACTTGATTATTCTTTAGTTTGGAGCCATCTCAAGTTCTAGTTTGGCAAGTGGCTAGGTTCAATATTTTTTAGTAAATTGGGGGAAGCACTAAATATTTGGTTCGTTGGATTGGATACATTCTGACTCCTTGGATAGACTGGACACCGGAGTTTGTAGCTTACCACAAGAAGATTGAAAGCCATCAAGTTTTAATCCAAAAATTAGTGTTTGGAAGGAGTTAATTAATATTATTAGTGCTTATGTTCCTCAAATAGGTTTAGATAATGCTATAAAACAAAGTTTTTAAGAGGATATAGATGGATTAATTTAAAAGATTTCTAATGAAAAAAATATTTATTAGAGGAGATTTGAATGGGCATATAGGAAACTATAATATAAGTTTTCAAAGAGTACGTGAAAGTTATGGATTTAGAGATAGTAATAAAGAAAAAAATATCATATTAGAATTTGTAATGATATATAATTTAATATTAGTCAATACATATTTTATAAAGAATGACTCTCATCTAATAACTTTTAAAAGTTAATATAATGCTAATCAAATAGATTTTTTCCTTAATAAAAAAATTGATTGAGCTTTTTATAAAGATTCTAAGGTTATACTGAGGGAGAGTTATTAAAAATATAATACAGATTGATGGTTATGGATGGATATATATATATATATATATATATATTAAGAATTGAAGAAGAAGAACTAAAAATATAAGAATTCGAGGATTAGATGATGAAATTTGAAACAAAAGAAACTAGTAACTTAGGAAGAAAAATGGTGTATAGATTAAAAAATCGATGCTATATAGAAAAAAAATAGCTAATAGAATTAGAAAAGTAGCGATAAAAGTGTTAGAGGAATTGAAATTAAAAGGACTATATACCAGAAAGCTTAGTAGTGAAATGAAAATGCTTAATTAATGGTTAAGGCTACAAGAGAAAGCTATACAAAACTACCTATATCTTGGAATAGATAACATATAAAAATCGTAAGATAGTTAAGAAAGAAGTAAAATAAAATATAGGAGACTAGATGTAAGACACATGAAGAATTATATTACAAACTAAAAACTAAAAATATAGAGAAAGATATGCATATATATACATATATAATTGCAAGTTAAGAGAAAGAATAAATAGAGATATGATTCATATTAAATACATCAAAGATAATGATAAAAAAATTTTGGCTAAGAAAGATGAGATTAAAGAAAGAGAAGTTATTTTAATAAATTACTAAATAAAAATTTTTGAGATAATTTGGGATGCCTTACTAGTCCATTGAGGATAGAATTATGATGATACCAATGGCAGATTCAATCCAATGCCTATGTCCTAGCTCTTTGATTTACCACTACTGGTTCAACATGCAGAACATAAGGTTTCTACAGTGCCATCCCAATTCCTCAACGCCATCACCCTGCTCTCTTGATCTTCCTCCTTGCTTCACAGGGGAATGGCTAGCAAGAGAGGGGAGGGGGTTGAAGGTAGATGGGGCCTTGGGTTCTGGGGTGTGGGACATAAAAGAAAAAGCCGAGGAGGCATGTTGGTGGTTGATTGATGAGAAGGGCAAGTCTTTTCTTCCTTAATTACCACTGAAGTGGTAGTTCTTCTTAATCTTAAACTTTTATTTTTAAATTTAGATTTAGATGTTCTCTATTCTCACTTGAATTGTATGATAAGAAACATTTAGAAAGAAAATGATCAAAGGATTATCAAGTTTGAATTGGAGGACTAGTCAAAAGACCTATTGTGGATGCAATTCCTCTGTACCAGCACCAGGGCTATCTATCACTTGGACCCGGAGACTCAAATCCAAAATTAGAATAGTGCAATATTTTTTTTTTAGGTTTAGTTTGGAGCCATCTCACGTTCTAGTTTGGCAAGTGGCTGGGTTCAATATTTTTTTAGTAAATTAGAGGATGCACTGACTATTTGGTTCATTGAATTGAGTACATTCTAACCCTTTTGATAGACTGGACACCGGAGTTTGCAGCTTCCCACAAGGAAATTAAAAGCTATCAAGCTTTAATCGGATGGCAGAAATTATCTTCCGTCCTCCATCAGCAGATATCAGTTCAAGGAAAAAATAGAAAGAATATTCTCAACCATATCATCAACCTAAGCATTAGCTTAGTGGCACACTCTATCGCTTCAGGCGACAAATTAGAGGTTGCAGTTGAGTTCCTAGCAGTGGACATGGCACTATCCTCTCTAATCTCAAAATAAATAAATAAATTACACCCATTTAATACCAATTTAATTCGAGATAATCCTTTATTTCAACCATACAGAAGGCAAACCAACCCACACGAATTACTTACCTAGGTGGCGTCAAGTCCACCTATCATATTCAGTACAATAAACACCAAACACAACTTTTACACAAATGAAACGACAAGTGCATGCTCATGCATCCACATACTAAACGGACTCCAATCCAACAGGAATGACATTTCAGATATTAGAGCATGCTATTACTTGAATACTACTCGCTTACTGTTCCCTCCTGCCAAGCACAAAGCACAGCTGACCACCTCGTCGAAAGCCCCACATCTCCACCTCATAATTCTCTCCAAGGAAACTCCGGTCCAATAAGGCCTTGTACTCCGAACCTTTGATCACAGTGGATCCGGTGGAGTCCCACCGAGTGAGCATTAAGCGGAACCAAAACCCGCTTCGAGCGTACACACGAACCTCCAGTCCGCCATGGCTCCTTCCCTGAACGCGACTTGTGCTGGGCGTGTTCCTCCTCGCTGTGGGGGGCCTTTCGAGAAGGTTGGCATCGGCCTTCTCGGCCTCAGAGAGCATGGGGATGAGGTTGGCATCCACGTATGGAGAGGGGATGAGGAGGCGGTTCTGGTTTCGGAAGTCCATGTCCGCATTCGTGAGGGATTTGGTCATTATGAAGCTGGGCTCATTGCCGCCATGCTGATGCACCAAATCTCTCACCCACTCAGGGACTGGGATCCGACTCATCTCGATTACCTCTCGCTTGCTTGTTGTATAGAGCCTCCTGGTGTTGATTTTTGGAAGGTGAAATGATGAGCAAAAAGAAATTAAGCGATTGAACAATTGGTTGATGTGTTGGGGCTGGCTTTGCATCGTATATATAGATTTTTGAGTTCCCCACATCTTTTGCTGCACCCTCTCCCTAGTCCTTTTGGAAGAGGCTGCCTCTCTCCTCTATGAAGGGGCTCAGCTTTCTCTCTTCTTTGCCTCATCCTTACTTAGACGAGCTCCTTATCCCTCCCTCTTCCATAGGAGAGGCTCAAATTCCTCCCCCTTCCCTTTCCCTCATGCTTGCTTTGAGAAGAAGATCCTTCTCAGAAATACTCATCCCACCCCATCCCATGGAGCCGGGAACTCGCAATGGCGTTCTCCCAAGCACCCAAAACTCTCTCCCCGGCCCTCTGCTAGTCGTGTGACTGGTTTCTTCCCCGTGGACGAGGGGCTGTTCACTTTTTAACACGGAGCATACAGACCAGTAAATTGGAATAATTAATGAATTCTTTTATATCATTCACTGGCTTTGTCCCTGTCACGCCCACATGTTAGTGATATATTGAAGCTGGGTATGCTCGTCGTTACCAAACACCATAATCAAATCGGCTTTGCATAGGGTGGGCGGAGGAAATCCATTCAGAAGACCCAATCTACATGGCCTGTTTAAATCCACGGAGCGGGGATTACCCCGATTAATAATAATCAATAAATCCATGGGTAAGATTTGGGAGAACTTTTGGTCTCGGATATTGATCGTGGGCATTGCTCAAACTTCCAAATGACAGCCTATGGTACGCCGCGGATGCCCTTTTAGGCCTTCATATTAACATCTAAAAATTGAACAATGGATGGATAAGCTTTAATATATATATATATATATATATATATATATATATATATATATATATATATAAACTAGGCCTGATCATACCCAACTTAATCTTGCCTCAAGATGGATGAAGTCTAAAATAGATGATGGAGGTCACATGCAATGATCCTAACTATTAAATATCACTCATTACTTCTTGAATACTAAAAATTATATGATTTAAAAAATCTCTAATTCATATATCAAGTAGTCTAATATATATATATATATATATTAATTTATATTAATCTAAATTATCTAATATTTGGATCACTTAATGTATTGGGCTAAGGAACTCTAAATTATATAGTTTAAGTATTTTAAAGTTATATAATAAATAACACACACACATATATATATATATATAACCAATACTGTACTATACGCATAATATGAACAAGAGTTAAAACTAATGCTTCTTTAACTGATAAAATTTGATAAAAGGATTACTAATTATCATGTGACAACTTTTATATAGAAGTGTCAAAAGTAGGCATGTGATGTCAATAGTATCATATTTTGATGGTATGAATTATGAAAGAGTGGCATAAAATGCCCCAAGTGTCTAAGTATCTAACATGTCAAACAAATCAAGTTGTAATGAACTGTTTATATTCTTGTCCTTCCTTAGTTTCAACATTTCATAGTGGATGAATTACTCATGAGAGATCATTCTTTTTCATCATTCAAAATCACACCTGTGTCTAGTTTCTTCCATCTTAGGAAATGACCTTTAACTAGTTTAAGTGAGTGATTATAATTTTCAAACATAAGCCATTTATACAGCACAACTTATGTGCTTTTAAATGGCCAAGTTCAAATTCATTATGCACACAATTAATATATCACATATCTTCCTATCTTCTAACCAATTAATTTCTTAGCGGTTAACATTTTAAATACCATTGCACCTTTTATAAATTAAATATCATACATTTTTCTACCTTATAATTCTGTCCATCTTCGTTATGCACTCTATCTTTTATAATCATCATTTATTCCCTCCCAAGCAGATATATAGCTTTCTCTTTAAATTGTAAATTGTTTCAAAATTTTCAAACTCTTTCCTTCTATCATTTCAAAATCAATTTAATCAAACTACAGTACTCTCTTCATTCTCAAAATTATTTCGATCAAAGTTTATTTTTCTTTTAAATCCACTCACAACCATCTCACCTCCACTATTTAAAATTCAAAAGCTTCCCCAAATCAAAGAGAAATCATTTGCTTTTTTTTCATGCTAATAACGCAAAGTGATTTCAAAATCTCCCTTGTATACAGTGCGATGGGGGTGAGGGATAGATGGATAAAAAGTTAAAGATTTTGGGCCCATTTGGTTTGTGAAAATTACTCTCTAGAATTGGAATAATTGATTCTGATTCGAAATATTTGTTTTGAAGCGAGTCCAATTCCACCTGAAATCTAAATCCTATATTAGGGTAAATTTGAAATTTAGACCCTCAATCTAAGATTGCAAATTCATTCCAATCAACTATAACCCAACGCATTCAACAGACATAGTATTAAATTTAATATTATAATATATTACAATAATATATAATATATTATATTATAATTTATAATATATTATAATATATTAAATATAATATTATTATAATTATATAACATTCTAATATATAATATACTACATATAATGATAACATATAATGTAATATAATATATTTATTACATATAATAAATATAAATGACAATATAATATATTTATTAATATATTATATAACATATTATTTTATAGTTTTAAAATATATTATAATATTATATAATAACATATTATTATAATATATAATAATATAGTATAATATATTACTTCATATTTATTTTAATACATATTATTAGTAGGATTCAAACACTATATTTTGACTCTAATTTCTTTATGAACCAAATGAGCGGAGGAATTAAGTGGTTCCGATTCTAATTCCAGTAGAATTCAATTTTAATTATGACTCTGACTATAATATTGAACCAAACAAACCCTTTTAATTGCCATATTTAGGCCAAATATTAAACTTTCCGCAAATTATCTCTGTAAAGCTCACCTTAAGACAATGATAAAAGCTTATACAAGATATAAGAAAAATCTTATCATTGCTACTTATGGTTTGTTGGCTTAGAATGATATCTCAAGTTGTCTCTGAAAGAAGATAGTGAAAAGATAAAGATATTGAAAGTGAATTGTTACCTGGATTCATTAACCTATTCTTCCAGTATACCCTTTAATCAAATTATAAATATTTTTCAAAGTCATTCTTTTATGAACCCAATTGAGAGTTCAATGATACTCCTACTCGACTTGAAAATTTAATATCCCCATCCAATCAAAAGTCTTTATTTTAATAAACACAATCTTCCTATGTTTAATCAAGTCCTACATTAAAGAAATCACAACCATCCAAGGCTCCCTTGGCTAGCTTTGTAGTTGGACTTTTGTATTATAATAATATGAGAAATTTTAATTCTTCAACTAAAAGGTATCTAATTAAAAAAGTAGATGAGCATATGAACTTTTTTTTTAAAAAAAATTATTCTCATTCTCATTAATCCCAGTTGCATCAACCAAAAAAAGGCAAAACATACACATGCAGAGTGAGAGAGAGAAAGAGAGAACCATTGCCAACTAGAGTTATAGTTTTCTATTTTTTTTTGGCTTAAAAATCTTATAAAATATCTGTCATACCTCAAACCATCACCAAGTTGGCCACGTGACACGGCCGCATAATCCCTAAGGCATAACACTAGAAATTATGCAATGCCTTTCAAAACAAAACTTCCCACTATTATTTGTTTCCAAAAATATAAGATTTAGAAATATTTGGTATCGGATACAAAATTAACTACCACTCTCACTAGAAGTCCAAGACTGCATCCTGAAGCTAGGTGTCCTATGGCTCTGGAAAAAAATACAACAGTAATGGTGGAGCTAATAGCTCAGTAAGAAATCTCTTCCTATACAAACCAACATGAATAATAATATATAAGTAATTATAAAATCACTAAAAAGTAGATCCAGTAAAGCAATTATAATATCAATAATTTCAATGTCAATATATAATATTTTAAAAATTAGGTGCAGGGATCCAGTCAATGTAGCATGGCAATGATATTCATATTTTATCATATAACTTGTGATCACATAATCAAGATAACAATGCCATATATGAAAATTTCATAGCTCCTACTAGTAATGCCACATATATTAAATTTTGATAATCTAAAATAATGAGATCATAATCTAGATGATAATACCATTCCACGATAAGTTTAGGTGTATGATTTATATATATGCCAAATTTCACAACCTTAACTCATAGTAATTCAATTTTATTATTAATTATTTAGGTGCATAATCCAACATCTCGGCATTTGGACTAATCACAGCCACATTTTCATCACTAGGCTATACTGTCACCGTAGTACATAGTGCATCACTAGACAAGACTCTCGTGATAGTACACAAGGCATCACTAGGCCATACTCTTACTACAATACACAGTGTGTCACTAAGCAACAATCTCGCCACAGTATGCATGGCGTTACTAGGTCATACTTTCGTCACAATAACCAATGCGTCACTAGGCAACACCATCATCATAGTACACAATGCCTCATTAGGCAACACTCTCGCTATGGTACCCAAGGCATCAGGAGGCCATACTCTCGTCACAGTAGTAAGGCGTCATTAAGCAACACTCTAGCCATAGTAGGCAATGCGTCATTAGGCAACACTCTCGCTATAGTACATAGTAGCCTTACATTTCAAGTCTAGAAGCATTAAACTCATTTTATGTTTCCTCATCATCATCATTTTAAATGAGAAATTAATTTTTCATAATTCAATAATTTATGGTAATAACACATCTTGAATATTCAAAATTGAGTTGGCAATCATATAATAATATTAAAATAATTCAGGATTTCTTACCTTTATTGGATCATAAAAATCAAAATGACAATCTAGCTGTAGGTCCACCTGACATGCCTAATGCCCTAAAATTAATTAGCATAATCTATAGTTGAAAATCTGCACTCCTATTAATTAAATGCCTAATACGATATTTTCTAATTCCTAAATTTTTCTAAAAGATTTAATTCATTTCTTCTATCCTGACTCAACTTCCAACAGCCAACATATAATAATTATGACTTAATAAAAACTAAATCAAGAATGCTAGTTTAAATTGCAGGAATGCCCCCTTATATATATATATATATGTATGTATATATATATACATATGTATGTATACATACATATGTACATACATATGTATGTATACATACATATGTACATACATATATACATAGATATCTATATACATATATATCTATATTGACTCACCTGCAATTTCTTAAACAAATAGATCTTAATTTTAAATTTTCTAATTTTAAAATTAACTTTTCAACCTTGATACTAATTCTAATTTATATGCAACCTATTAATTTAATTAAAAAGGAGGTCAGACCCTTATCTCTATCAGGCAGCTAGGAAAAGAGGCTTAAGTTAGACTTCTGAAGAACCAGGCTATAGATTTGTCACGACCCCTGATCCTGAATCTCGGTCTAGGGGCTCGCAACACAGCCGCATACCTTTAAAGCAAGGCTTAAGAGTATGCCAGGCCTACTAACCTCAACCTGAACATATCATGAGATACAACTATAAAAGACAAAACACATTAATTTCTATATTATATCATCAAACCTGTACATATCATCCTCATCTGGTTCATACAAAAGTCTATAAACCCAAAAGAGTAACTACAACAAAAGAGTAACTACAACAGCTCTTTAATCTCACTCTTGGGGTCCCTCCCTAAGGCTTTGAATTATTATGTATGCATCATCCTCATCTGCTGCAAAAAAAATATAATATAATGGAATGAGCTAAAAAGCCCAGTAGAACTTATACACTTACTATCATGAATATGCTAAATAAACAGTTTAGTATAGTCAAAATATGTTTCAACAAACAATATCACAATACATATATCAATTCGAGAAACCAATAAAATCCATCCTCAAAAGGAAATATACAAGCCACCCAAGAATCCCTATCCACCATCAACTCATCTCCATGACCGCAGTCACACCCAAATCATCCACATACTCACCATCACCTCCACACATCAGAATACTCATACCACAATCTCAGAATAACCTCCACACCCATACCTCCATACCCTCGCATGCAAGACACCACTAAGAAAGTCGCACTCACTTAGTAAGCAATACGCCCTGGGCCTCCCTCTATAACCCTTACCACAGCGCCTGTAAAGACATCTCTAAGTGAGCCACTCCCTTAGTCTGCAATACTGCTGGTACATACTGTCCCCGTCTAAAAGCCAGTATTTCGTGTCAACAACCTAACCTGATGATACTTCTTCCACTCAGGTTGGTTTATATACTAGTACCCAGCATAATAAACTCAGTCATGTCAGCTATCATAACTGTGTTCTACCCGGCTTACGCGGCCTTCATGCCCTTCCCCGGGCCATCAGTCTAGGCAAGTAATGGTACCGCAGTACTCCAACTCATCGTCAGAACTAGTATCACGTACCAACAATACCCATCACATACACCATCTTCCTTAACTAAGTCACCCTCAAACATCTCCATAGCACCACCAAGCCACTCCACTGCTAGAATGTCAAAACTCGGAAGCATGATTAGAAAATCCAAAACCATTTATATCAAAATAATATACTGCAATACACACGCAAATCCACAACAATTCATAATACTCATCTCAAATCATGCAAAGAAATCTCATAATAAAACATGATATATGTAAGCATGCACATTATGAAAACATATTACACAACAGTAGGGTGTAGAATTCCTACCTCAGATTGCTACTCCCACAATCCCCTCAGTGCAGCACATATAGTCAACGATCACCTATAATCCCACATAAATAATCAATTTATCAAAATCCATAACCAAAAAAATTACCATTTTACCCCTCTAGCCTAAAATCTGAAAATAACTCTTTTACCCCTCTCACTCAATGTCTAGCAACCCCTTACTTACTACTTTTTATCCCAAATTTAATTATTTTATAGTTTTACAAGTTTGCACTAACTTTGCAATATTTACAAAAATGCCCCTACTTTCGTCGGTAAATTTTCCTATGATTACCTTGGCCGTTATTCAATTTAAACATCATTCCCAAAACTAGACTCATTGCTAATTACAATGATTCAGTTCTCAAGACCAGATTTGATCAATATAATTTTAAATAAATGCGCTTTCTCAGGCTCATTTAAACTATTTTATTTCAACTCAACATGAACACCATATGATTTTTAGGTGAAAAAGAGATCAAATTAGGCATTTCTAAACACTGATTTGAATCTTTAGAGTGAGTCTAACCAATCCCCATAAATTCTATAATTGTATTCTAACATTTTCTTTCCATTTTTTTAATTTAAAACTATCCTAAAGCTTGAACCAACTTGAACCAGGCCTACTGGTTCAAGCCCAACACATGTGAAGAAGGCTGCAGCCTTCTTCACGTGATCACCCCAGAGCATGCAATAATCATTATCCAAATAAAATAGTCACTAACTAATCATCAATCTAACCAGTAATTAGCCTTAGCTTAATTAGATCACTAAAGAATTAATTTAATTAACCCATGACCCAACAAGCCAGCCCAATTAATTATTTTCCCAACCCAACATTAGATAAAACTAATTCTTGCTTAGCCCATTACCCATTAGCTAATCACCTAGCCCATTTATTATTTAAATGAGACCCAGCCCAAGACTCCTCAGGCCAACCCATACTTGGCCCAATAGACCAGCCCACAGCTAATCCCAGCCCATTAAGAAGGCAGACTTCTTCCCTCACGTGCTCACACCCCCTCTCTTGCCTCGATGCGAGTGCCATCCCTCCGTCCTTCGTCTGGTTCTTCTTCGGCCTCCCCCCTCTCTCTCTCTCTCTGCTCTCTCTCCCGTCTCCCTCCCCCTCTCTACTCTGTCTACTCTCTCTCCCTCTCTTTGCTCTCTCTCTCTCTCATCTCTCTCTCTCTCTCTCTCATCTCTTTCCCTCTCTCTCGTCTCCCTCCCTCTCTCTGTTCTCTTTCTCTCGTCTCTCTCCCTCTCTCTCACACGTGCTCCAGCCACCGTGGCGGCAGCCGCAGCAACAACTCCGCTCCCCGGTGAGCACTCCGGCATCAACTAACTCACGGATTTTCCAAAATTTCACTAGTTTTTCTATTTAAAAAATAGAAAACAAAGGAGGAGAAATTTTACCTTCGCATTGCCGGAGTTGCTGGCGATGATATGAACCTCCTCGGAAGTTTGCCTCGCTCCAGAGATCCTCCCTTATTCTTTAATTAGAAGATCTCCCACCCTATCAGCTGTAATTGAGGAAATGGTCAAGGAATAGAGGAATGGAAGATGAAATAGAGGAAAATAACGTGATATTTTTCTAGCCTCCCTACCTCACTGACAGTGTCAACTCCAGCTCCGGTGACACTCCACGGTGAAGGGGGTTCAAGCTACACCCTTCAATGGTGGTTTACCAGCCCGAATGCAGGGAAAACGAAACAAAGGAGAGGAAGAAGTGAAGTGGAGAAGAAAAAGAGAAGAAAAGAGTGGTCCAGTTGTTAGCTTTGTCGTGAACACTCTTGTTCTCTCCTCCCACTACCGAGTATCCTTACTGAATTTTCTCTCTCCATTCACTATGGAACACTCATGAAGACACACGAGGACACGAGAGAATTCAGTATACAAATGAATTCTTATTATTATTATTATTTAATTAAAATTAATCTAGATTAATTTATTTTAATTCATTCTTAATCATTACAAGATCAAAACATATTACTGGTAAAAATTATATGCTGAACAGAGGATAGAGAAAAAAAATAGGGAAGTGATTAGAGAAAGAAAATTCTAGAGGATCAGAGAGAAGAAATAGAAGAGGATTAAAGAGAGAAAATGAAGAAAAATAATATAATATAATAATTCAAAAATAAGGAAAAAAATTTTCTTTCCTTTATTTCTTTTTGCTTTTTGTTTTTGTTTTTTCTCCTTTCTATGGGGCGTGTGGAACAGGGAAAACCCCAAACACTATTACTGCCCAATCCAAAAGGAAGGGGAGAAAGAAAGAGGAAGAGAGGAGGAGAAGAGAGAGAGGGAAAGGGAGAGAGAGAGAAGGAGCGGCGATGATGGGCGGGCGACGACGACCGTGGCCCGAGGTAGAGGTTGCAGTTTCTCTCATCCGACCACAAACAAGAGAGAGAGCAGCAACAAAGAGAGGAGTCGGAGGGGAGAGGGAGATCGAGGGTGGGAGTCACAATGGTGGTCCAGCCATGAGTGGGGGGTGTTCAGCACAAGCAGGGGCGGTATCAATCCACCCCTGCTCCATGGATCTAATCGAGAGAGAGACGGAGAGGGAGTAGGGAGAGGAAGAGAGAGGGAAAGGGAGGGAGAGAGGAGAGGAGAGAGAGCAAGCGGGAGGAGGACTAGCCATCCCAAGTGCAGGCAAAGGCGGTCCATGCCACCCTTGCTCGCAGATCCATCTGCGAGAGAGGGAAGTGGAGGGGGAAGAGAGAGAGCAGGGCTAGGGCTCATCGGAGAGGGAGGGGGAGAAAGAAATAAAGGAGGGGATGGCTACCATGCCCTCCTCTAAAGGTCGTACGTCCTCCCACCTACTATTGGTATGGAGGGAAGGGGGAGGGGTTTGAGGTGCTAGCAGACTGGAGAAGTCGATCCTCATATTTATCGATCTGAAAAATAAAAAATAAAAAAATCATCCTCAGAATTCATAAACATATGCTACATAAGCACAATCATTCTTTCACCAAACTCTCAAGCTAAAAGTTTCATTTACAATCATTACATAAATTAATTCATGTCCCTCTTTTAGAAATCAACGAACTTTTACAATTGAGATTATCTTTGGCAACCAAAAGATTTGCTGCTCTTAAAACAACACTCATATCTATTTTTTTTTTTTTTTCCCTAGTTGCTTGTCCAAATCATTTACAATTCACAAAATAAGAAAATCTCATTCTATAGTATAAGAGTCAATCTACACTTGATCCTTTATTATAATTATTCCTTAATGTTCTAAAACAAAAATTTTAAAATTTTAACTTCTAATTAAATCTAAAAACCTTCTTAACTCCATCATGCTGTTGCTACACCACTCTAATTAATCTTATTAACAACAATACGATGAGGAGGCGGTTCTGGTTTCGGAAGTCCATGTCCGCATTCGTGAGGAATTTGGTCATTATGAAGCTGGGCTCATTGCCGCCATGCTGATGCACCAAATCCCTCACCCACCCAGGGACTGGGATCCGATTCATCTCGATCACCTCTCGCTTGCTTGTATAGAGGCTCCTGATGTTGCTTTTTGGAAGGTGAAAGGAGGAGCAAAAAGAGATTAAGCGATTGAACAATTGGTTGATGGGTTGGGGCTGGCTCTGCATCGCGTATATAGATGGAGTTCCCCACATCTTTTGCTGCACTCTCTCCCTAGTCCTTTGGAAGAGGCTGCCTCTCTCCTCTATGAAGGGGCTCAGCTTTCTGTCTTCTTCGCCTCACCCTTACTTAGAGGAGGTCCTTCTCCCTCCGTCTTGCATAGGAGAGGCTCAAATTCTTCCCCCTTTCCTCATGTTTGCTTTGAGAAGAAGATCCTTCTCATCCTTCGGGCAGGTGAGATACTCATCCCACCCCATCCCATGGAGTCAGGGACTCGCAATGGCGTTCTCTCCCCGGCCCTCTGCTAGTCGTGTGGCTGGTTTCTTCCCCGTGGACGGCGGGCTGTTCACTTTTTAACATGGAGCATGCAGACCAGTAAATTGGAATAATTAATGAATTCTTTTATATCATTGACTGGCTCACGCCCACATGTTAGTGATATATTGAAGCTGGGTATGCTCGTCGTTACCAAACGCCATAATCAAATCGGCTTTGCATAGGGTGGGCGGAGGAAATCCATTCAGAAGACCCAATCTCTATGGCCTGTTTAAATCCAATGAGCGGGAATTACCCCGATTAATAATGATCAATAAATCCATGGGTAAGATTGGGAGAACCTTGGATCTGGGATATTGATCATGGGCATTGCTCAAACTTCCATCTGACAGCCTATCCTACACCGGGGATGCCCTTTAAGGCCTTCACATTAACATCTAAAATCGCATGACTCCCATCATCTAATCGAGACTTTACCTTATCTAAGTGAAAATCCACTCAAGTTCATCTTAGTCAAGTATATTTTTTATATTTATATATATGTATTTATATGTATTTGTATATATATATATATATATATCTACATGCGCATACATTGACATGCATGTGTGTGCACATATATAACCAATGTTGTATATGTATAATGAATAATGAGTTAAAACCAATGCTTCTTTGGCTCGTAAAATTTAAGAAAATGACTACTAATTGTTATGTTATACTTGATAGCTTGCATATAAAAGTATCAGAAGTAGACATGTGATGCCAACAGTATCTTGATTTGATAGTGTAAATTATGAAAGAGTGAGACAAAGTGCTTTTAGCATCTAGGTATTAAAATGACAAAAAAATCAAGATGTAATGATGTGTCTAAATTCTTGTCCTTCCTTAGTTTCAACATTTTGAAGTAGATGAATTACCTTTGGGAGATCTTTCTTTTTCATCATTCAAAATCACACCTGTGTCAAGTTTCTTCAATCTTACAAAATGATCATTAATTACTTTAGGTGAGTGATTATGGTTTCCAAACATAAGCCACTTGTACGGCACAATTTATGTGCTTTTAAATGTTCAAGTTTAAATTCATTATGCGCACAGTTAATATATCAAATATCTTTCTATCTTCTATCTAATTAATTTCTTATTGGTTAACATTTTAAATATCATTGCACCTTTATAAATTAAATATCATACATTTTTGTACCTTAAAATTCGATCATCTTCATTATGCTCGCTATCTTTTACAATCATCATTTCTTCCCTCCCAAGCAGATATATAGCTTTCTCTTTAAATTGCAAATTGTTCAAAATTTTTAAACTTCTTATCATTTCAAAATCAATTTAATCAAACCACAGTACTCTCTTCATTCTCAAAATTATTTCAATCAAAGTTTATTTTTCCATTAAATCCACTCACAACCATCTCACCTCCACTATTTAAAATTGAAAGCTTCGCCAAATCAAAGAGAAATCATTTGTTTTCTTTTCATGCTAATAACGCAAAGTGATTTCAAAATCTCCCTTGTATACAGTGGGGGAGGGGGAGGGCGAGGGAGATGGATGGATGAAAAGTTAAAGATTTTGGGCCAGTTTGGTTTGTAGAAATGACTCTCTGGATTTAGAATAATTGATTCTAATTCCAAATATTTGTTTTGAAGTGATTCCAATTTCACCCGAAATCTAAATCTTATATAAGGATAAATTTGAAAATTAAACCCTCTATCTAGGATTGCAAATCCATTCCAATAGGCTATAACTCAACGCATTCTACAGATATAGTATTAAAGTTAATGTTATAATATATTAAATATAATATTATTATAATTATATAACTTTCTAATATATAATATACTAATTATATAACATTCTAATATATAATATACTACATATAATGATAACATATAATGTAATATAGTATATTTATTAATATATTATATAATATATTATTTTATAATTTTAAAATATATTATAATATTATATAATAACATATTATTATAATATATAATAATATAGTATAATATATTACTTTATATTTATTTTAATATATATTATTAGTAGGATTAGACACCATATTTTGACTCTAATTTCTTTATGAACCAAATGAGCGAAGGAACTAAGTGGTTCTTATTTCGATTCTGATTCCAGTAGAATTTGATTCCAATTATGACTCCAACTGTGATATTGAACCAAACAAACCCTTTTAATTGCCATATTTAGGCCAAATATTAAACTTTCCACAAATTATCTCTATAAAGCTCACCTTAAGACAGTGATAAAAGCATATACAAGATATAAGAAAAATCTTATCATTGCTACTTATGGTTTGTTGGCTTAGAATGATATCTCAAGATGTCTCTGAAAGAGGATAATGAAAAGATAAAGATATTGAAAGTGAATTGTTACCTGGATTCATTAACCTATTCTTCCATTATACCCTTTAATCAAATTATAGATATTTTTTAGAGTCATTCTTTTATGGACCCAATTGAAAGTTCAATGATACTCCTACTTGACTTGAAAATTTAATATCCCCATCCAATCAAAAGTCTTTATTTTAATAAATACAATCTTCCTATTTTTAATCAAGTCCTCTATTAAAGAAATCACAACCATCCAAGGCTCCCTTAGGCGGCTTTGTAGTTGGACTTCTATATTATAATAATATGAGAAATTTTAATTCTTCAACTAAAAAGTATCTAATAAAAAAAGTAGATGAGCATATGAACTTTTAAAAAAAAATTATTCTTATTCTCATTAATCCCGATTGCATCAACCAAAAAAAGCCAAACACACACACACAAACACACAGAGATAGAACCATTGCCATCTAGAGTTAAAGTTTTCTGTGTTTTTTTTGGCTTTAAAATCTTATAAAATCTCTGTCATACCTCAAACCATCACTAGGCCAGCCACGTGATACGGCCACATAATCCCTAAGGCATAACACTAGAAAATATGCAAGGCTTTTCAAAACAAAACTTCCCACTATTATTTGTTTCCAAAAATATGAGGTTTAGAAATATTTGGTATTGGATACAAAATTAATTACCACTCTCACTAGAAGTCCAAGACTGCATTCTGAAGCTAGGTGTCCTGTAGCTCTGGAAAAAAAATACAACAGTAATGGTGTGAGCTAATAGCTCAGGAAGAAATCTCTTCCTATGCAAACCAACATAAATAATAATATATAAGTAATTATAAAATCACTAAAAGTAGATCCAGTAAAGCAGTTATAATATCAATAATTTCAATATCAACATATAATATTTCAAAAATTAGGTGCAGAAATCCAGTCAATGTAGCATGGCAATGATATTCATATTTTATAATATAACTTGCGATCACATAAGCAAGATAGCAATGTCATATATGAAAATTTCATAGCTCCTAATAGTAATGCCACATATATTAAAGTTTGATAATCTAAAATAATGAGATCACTCCGTAATTTCATAATTTAGATGATAATACCATTCCACAATAAGTTTAGGTGCATGATTTATATATATGCCAAATTTCACAAACTTAACTCATGGTAATTCAATTTTATTATTAATTATTTAGGTGCATGATCCAACATCTTGGCATTTGGACTAATCACAACCACATTTTCGTCAGTGGTCAGCTACACAAGTGTCATACTGTACCTAATAACTTCAATTAGTGACATAGAATGCAATACATCACTAAGCAATATTCTTGCCACACGCAAAGCGTCACTAAGCTATACTCTCGCCACAATACATAGTGCATCACTAGGCAACACTCTCGCTATAATACATAAGGCATCACTAGGCCATACTCTTACCACAATATACAGTGCGTCACTAAGCAACACTCTCACCACAGCATGCATGGCATTACTAGGCTATACTTTTGTCATAATACGCAGTGCATCACTAAGCAATACCCTCATCATAGTACACAATGCCTCATTAGGCAACACTCTCACTATGGTACGCAAGGCATCATGAGGCCATACTCTCATCATAGTAGTAAGGCATCATTAGGCAACACTCTAGCAATAGTAGGAAATGCGTCATTAGGCAACATTCTCGCCATAGTACATAGTGCACCATTAACCAATACCCTTACATGACAAGTCTAGAAGCATTAAACTCATTTTATGTTTCCTCGTCATCATCATTTTAAAGGAGAAATTAATTTTTCATAATTCAATAATTTATGGTAATAACACATCTTGAATATTCAAAATTGAGTGGGTGGTCATGTAATAATATTAAAATCATTTGGGATTTCTTACCTTTATTGGATCACAAAAATCAAAATGACAATCTAACCACAAGTCCAGCTTGACATGCCTAATGCCCTAAAATTAATTAGCATAATCAACACTTGAAAATTTGCACTCCTATTAATTAAATGCCTAATTCAATAGTTTCTAATTCCTAAATTTTTCTAGAAGATTTAATTCATTTCTTCTATCCTGACTCAACTTCCCACAGACAACATATAAGAATTAATGACTTAATAAAAACTAAATCAAGAATGCCAGCTTAAACTACAGGAATGCCCCCTTACATAAATATATATATATATATATATATATATATATACTCACCTGCAATTTCTTAAACAAATAGATCTTAATTTTAAATTTTCTAATTTTAAAATTAACTTTTCAACCTTGATACTAATTCTAATTTATATACAACCTATTAATTTAATTAAAAAGGAGGTCAGACCTTATCTCTATTAGGCAACTAAGGAAAGAGGCTTAAGTTAGGCCTCTCAAAACTAGGCTCCAGATCAAAACATATTACTGATAAAAATTATATGCTAAATAAAGAATAGAGAGAAAAAATGGGGAAGTAATTGGAGAAAGAAAATTCTAGAGGATTAGAGAGAAGAAAAGAAGAGGGTTAGAGAGAGAAATGAAGAAAAATAAAATAACATAATAACATCAAAAATAAGGAAATTTTTTTCTTTCCTTTATTTTTATATTTTTTTTCTTTTTTCTCTTTTGTTTTTGTTTTTTCTCCTTTCCGCGGTGGGGTGTGCGGAACAGGGGAAACCCCGAACACTGTTTCTGCCCAATCTAAGAGAGAGGGGAGAAAGAAAGAGGGAGAGAGAAGGAAGGAGAAGAGGGAGAGAGAAGGGAGGAGAAGAGGGAGGGAAAGGAAGATAGAGGGAAGGAGCGGCGATGATGGGTGGGCGGCGACGACCGTGGCCCGAGGTAGAGGTTGCAGTTTCTCTCATCCGACCACAAAAAGAGAGAGAGCGGCAACAAAGAGAGGAGTCAGAGGGGAGAGGGAGATCAAGGGGGGAGTCACAATGGTGGTCCAACCGTGAAGGGGGGGGTGTTCGGCATGAGCAGGGGCGGTATCATGCCACCCTTGCTCCATGGATCTAATCGAGAGAGAGAGAAGGAGAAAGAGTAGGAAGAGGAAGAGAGAGGGAAAGGGAGGGAGAGAGGAGAGGAGAGAGAGCGAGCTGGGAGGGGGACTGGCCATCCCAAGTGTAGGCAAAGGCGATCCATGCCGCCCCTGCTCGCAAATCCATCTGAGAGAGAGAGAGAGGGAAGTGGAGGGTGAAGAGAGAGAAAGAATGAGTGAGAGAGAGAGAGAGCAAGGCTAGAGCTCATCGGAGAGGAAGGGGGAGAAAGAAATAGAGGAGGGGAAGGCTTCCATGCCCTCCTCTAAAGGTTGTATGTCCTTGCACCTACTGCTGATATGGAGGGAAGGGGGAGGGGTTTGAGGTGCTAGTAGACTGAAGAAGCTGATCCTCATATTCGTTGATCCTCATATTCTTCCCTTTTCAAAAGAAAAAATAAAATATAAAAAAATCATTCTCAGAATTCATAAACGATGCTACATAAGCACAATCATTCTTTCACCAAACTCTCAAGCTAAAAGTTTCATTTACAATCATTACATAAATTAATTCATGTCCCTCTTTTAGAAATCAACAAACTTTTGCAATTGAAATTATCTTTGGCAACAAAAGGATCTGTTGCTCTTAAAACAACACTCTTATCTGGTTTTTTTTTTTCCTAGCTGCTTGTCTAAATCATTTACAATTCACAAAATAAGAAAATCTCATTCTATAGTATAAGAGTCAATCACGCTTGATCCTTTATTATAATTATTCTTTAATGTTCTAAAACTCAAACTTTAAAATTTTAACTTCTAATTAAACCTAAAACCTTCTTTAACTCCACTATGCTGTTGCTACACCACTTTGTTTAATCTTATTAACACCAATACTTTTTTTAAAAAAGTTTTTATCATATTTAGAACACTACTAACTTTCTCTTCTTAAAACTTTAAATCTCCATGTTGCAAATTTATATCCTCCTCTGTTTCTCAATTTGATTCCGATTATTATATTAATTAATGCATCATGTCTCTCTCAGCAATCATGACAAGTTATTACACACTGCTAATAGCGTTATCGTTGAATCATAATTTTCTTCTAGTCCTCAGTATAACAAGCAATAATCTCCCAAAACTTACTTAAAAGAGTTGCTGAACAATATATATAAAACTATGGACATCACAAAATTGCATTTTTTAATAACATAGCTTTATTTATGCTAACAATATATTCAGCCATAGAAATCTAAAATTCTAATTATATGAATTCTTTTACATTCACCTACCAATAAACTTTAAATCATCTTGCTTATTCTTCTTGCTAGCAAGCATGTCAAGATAGGATACTTCACTTACACAAGTGGGTTAGAATGGCATACCATAATGATCTTGAATTTAAATGATGACACTTCAAAATACTAAAATTTCAAATATCATAGAATTACATATGGATCATATAGACACCCATATGGATCACATAAACATCAACATAAAAGCATATTTTCTTAGTTATTGATATCTACCACAATAATAGTCATCCAAGGGCCCATCACTAAGGGTCAAACCTGGATGTATGGGTTATGAATCCACACACATTCGCTACACTACTTAATCAAATTCACTAAATATCATAACTTCATAGTTCTCTATTTATATTTTAAATATCCTAGTTGATATTTAGTTTACCCACTTACAGTCACTTATGCAGTAAATCCCATAGAATTCTAAACCTAAGCTTTGATACCATTCTGTCACGCTCGAAACCCAGCACCCATATCGGCTACGTGATACATCCACATAACCCTATGAATTATGCAAGGCCTTTCAAAACAAAATGTCACATTATTTTTTTTCAAAAATATGAGATTTAGATACATTTGGTATTAGATACAAAATTAAGTATCATTCTCACCAAAAATCTAAGACTGAATTCTAAAGCTAAGTATCCTATGACTCTGAAAAAAAATACAATAGTAATGATATGAGCTAATAGTGCACTAAGAAATTTCCTTGCATGCACACTAACAAGAATAATAATACATAAGTAATTATAAAATTACTGAAAAGTAGATCCAGTAATGCAGTTCCAATATCAATAATTTTAATGCCAACATATGATATTTTAAAAATTAGGTGTAGAGATCCAATTAATATAGCATGGCAATGATATTCATGTTTTATGATATAACTCATGATCATATAATCAAGATAACAATGTGATATTTGCAAATTTCATAGCTCCTAATAGTAATGCTACATATATTAAATTTTGATAATATAAAATAATGGCATCACTCCACTATAATTTCATAATCCAGATGATAATACCATTCCATAATAAGTTTAGGTACATGATTTATATATATGCCAAATTTCATATCCTTAACCCATGGTTATTCAATCTTACTATTAATTATTACATGTTGGATTCAACATCTCGGTATCTAAACTAGTCATGACCATACTTCCATCAATAACCGATTACACAATTGTCATACTATATTGACCATCCTCATATTATATCTAACAACTTCAATTAGTGACACAATATCTAGTGCATCATTAGGCAACACTTTCGCTGCAGTATGCAAGGTATTACTAGGCCATACTCTCGCTACAGTATGTAATGCATTACTAAGCTACACTCTCGCCATAGTATGCAAGGCATCACTGGACCATACTCTTGCTACAGTGCGCAATGTGTCATTAGGCAACATCTCACCATAGTACGTAATGCATCACAAAGCAACACTTTTGCCATAATATGCAAGGCATCGCTCTGTAAATACTTTAGCCATAGTTCGCAGTGCATCACTAGACAACACTCTCACCACAGTATGCAGTGCGTCACTAGGCGATGCACTTACATGACAAATTTAGAAGCATTTAAACCTATTTTATATTTTCATCATCATCGTTTTAAATAAGAAATTAATTTTTTATAATTCAATAATTTATGGTAATAACATATCTTGAATATTCAAAATAGAGTGGGCAGTCCTATAATAATATTAAAATCATTGAGAATTTCTTTCTTTTAATAGAGTCCAAAAATTAAAATGACAATTTAGCCACAAGTCCACCTAATGCGCCTCATACCCTAAAATTAATTAGCATAATCAAAACTAAAAAAATCAGCACTCCTATTATTTAAATGCCTAATCCAATATTTTTTAATTTCTAAATTTTTTTTAAAAAGATTTAATTCATTACTTCTACCTTGACTTAACTTTTTAGAGCATACATATAATAATTAATAACTTAATAAAAACTAAATCAAGAATGCTAAGCGATGCCTTTGTATATATATATATTCAAATTGATTTTAAATTAATAAAGCTGATGATTGACTCACTTATAGTTTTATAAATAAATAGAACTTAATCTTTAATATTTTAATTTGAAAATTAATTTTTCAACTTTGATGCTAGTTCTAAGTTACATGTAACCTATTAATTTAATTAAAAAGAAGGATGCATCTTGTCTTCATCAGGAGGCTAGCCTCTCACCGGACCAAAATACGTTCCTGATAAAAATTATATGCCAGAGAGAGAGAGGGTGCAGAGAGGATGCGGAACATGGAGAGGAAAATGCTAGAGCATTAGAGAGATATTTTGCTCTCTCTGGGGTGGGGCATGCAGAACAGAGTGTCTGTACCCTATTTCCGCCCAGAGGGAAGAGAGAAGGGGGAGAGAAGGGAGGAGAACACAGGGGGAGAGAGGGAAGGAGCGGCGACGGTGGCCGAGCGGCGCCGACCGCGGCCCGGGGCGAAGGTCGCAGTTTCTCTCACCCGACTGCAAGCAAGAGAGAGAGAGCGGCAACAAAGAGAGGAGTCGGAGGGGAGAAGGAGATTGAGGGGGGAGTCACGGTGGTGGTCCGGCCGCGAGAGGGGGGTTCCCGCACAAGCAGGGGCCGTCTTGTGGCTCCCCTGCTCCACGGATCTAGCTAAGCGAGAGAGAGAGAGGGAGCAGGGAGAGGAAGAGAGAGGGAAAGGGAGGAAGAGAGGAAGGGAGAGAGAGCGAGCTGGGAGGGGGAGTGGCCATTCCAGGTGCGGGCAGGGGCAGTCCCACGCTGCCCCTGCTCGCAGATCCATCCGCGGGAGAGGAGGGAAGGTACGTCCTCCCACCTACTGCTGGGAAGGGGGAGGGGTTTGACGTGCCCAGCAGACCGGAGAAGCCGGTGCTCACAATATCGGTGCACTGCGATGACTGCTTCAATGCATTCCAATGGTGCATCCAAGTACTTGTCTGCACGCGGGCTCAAAACTGAAGCAGCTGGCCTAAGCGCACTCGATCATTGCCAGCTCAAAACCTCTAACCTACCGAAAAATGCTAAAACCATCTCCCTCGCCAATCTCGCACTCATCGTTACGGCGTTACCTCCCTCTCTTGCTAACGATTTCTGGATTCCATAACTTCTCACCAGAGTCGCCAATTCGAATCACTCCAAAACTACAAGAGACTACAATCCACCCTTCTTTTAAAGAACGTAGTTTATAAGAAAGAAAGAGAGATGCACTGTGGTTGCCGTTTCTAAGTTCTTGAGATGGAAGCCCAAGGCAACGATCAATGCGTTGGCCCTCCTCCTGCCTCTTCTTCTTCTCCTCCAATGATCAATGAAAAGACCGTCACCTCCAACTTCTCCCGTGGAGACGACCGCAAGGAGTCAAACAGTGGAAGAGAGACTGGAGAGTGTGGTTAATGTCTTGGTTTTCTGAAGCTAACAATGCCGGTATTTCAATTCCTTTTCCTTGGTGCATTTTTGACATTACCTCTAAACGATATCTTGTTTGTTACTTTATTTTCTCTTCAGGGTTCTACTTGTGCCATTTGTTCCTTATCATCATGTATGAGCATCAAAGAATAAGAATTTTTGAAATCATTCTTGTTGTTTTACTATGATAAAGAATAACTTTTCTATTATTCATTTATTTATTCATAAATTTATCTATTTATTTAGCAAAAGAATCGGGAGTCCAACACATTTCATATGCCTATAGAAATGGATGCAAATACGTGGAATCCACTCGTACCAAGTAGTGTTGGGTTGATATGCTACGGTTTTGCCCAAATATTTAGCATCTTTAAATCAAGTACATCCTTTCAAACTACACATCAAATTAGTTTGTTTAAGTGCCCATCTGGCCCTTTAATTTGCCACCACTGGTTCAACATGCAGAGTACCAATGCTTCTACAGTGCCATCATATACCTCATCGCCATCACCTTGCTCTCTTGATCTCCCCCTTGCCTCACCGGGGAATGAGCAGCAAAAGAGGGGGAGGGGGTTGGAGGCGGATGGGGCCTTGGCGTCTGCGGTGGGGGAGGTAGAAGAAAGTGTTGAGGAGTTATGCTGGTGGCTGATTGATGAGAAGGACATGTTCATTTTCATTTTCTTCCTTAATTACCAACTGACGTGGCAGTTCATTTCTGTTTGGAATTTAGCAATGAACTTAATGATGAGCATGAATCAAGTTTGCTGCCAGTATATTCTGCCATATATGTTAACGAAAGTCGACCTTGGCCTGGATGCCTTTATGAATCAAGTTTGCTGTCACCATGTGACCATAGACGTACATGATATCAAAGTTGCTGCCATAGAATTAGGATTCAACTATCATTTTCCAGGGGGTAATTGACAGCAGTGCTCTTTTTTATTGAAGATACTCCTTTAGTTGATCAATGTATCACCACATAGAAAGCAAGCCAAATAGCATCAAGTCCACTAATCAACGATCAATACAATAAATACTAAGCATGATTTTTACATGGAAAGGAAACGACAACCGTGTACTCATGCACCAAGTGAGAATATTTTGGTGTATTTATTTATCAAAAGAAATATGCTGAAAATATTTTGGTGAAATTTGGTATGCAAGATTGCAAACCAATGGAGACTCCCCTTGTTGTTAATGAGAAGCTCATGAAAGAAGATGGTAACAAGAAAGTTGATGCTACTTTATATAGAAGCTTGGTTGGAAATTTGCTTTACTTGACAGCCACAAGACCTGATATTATGTTTGCTACTTCATTATTGTCAAGATTTATGTCTAGTCCATCTAAAACTCATCTTATGACAGCAAAGAGAGTGTTGAGATGTCTAAAAGGCACAATCAAATTTGGAGTGAAGTTTGGAAGAAATATTGAGCCGAAATTACAAGGTTTTTGTGATAGTGATTGGGGTGGCTGCATTGATGATATGAAGAGTACTTCGGGTTATATTTTTTCTTTTGGTTCATGTGCATTTAGTTGGTCATCTAAGAAAAAACAATCAGTTGCTCAATCATCCGCTGAAGCTGAAATGTTTCAGCTGCATTGGCCACATCACAAACTATTTGGTTGAGAAGAATTCTAGAAGATGTTGGAGAGAAACAAGAAGAAGGAACCAAATTATTTTGTGATAATAAATCAACTATTGCTATGGCAAGGAATCCAATTCATCATAGTCGTACTCGACACATTGCTATCAAGCATCATTTCATTAGAGAAGCCATTGAAGAAGGTGAAATTCAATTCATGTTTTGCAGGTCTAAAGAACAAGTTGCAGATATCCTCACAAAGGCACTTCCAAGAAACAAGTTTTAGCATTTTAGAGAACTACTTGGAGTTCAAGAACAGCATATTAAGGGGGAGAATGTTGATATGTAATGTTCTGTTACAGCACTTTTTAGTTTAATCCTATGCTTTTTAATTATGCATTTCTGTTAATTAGGAGAAGTCAAAGAGTCTTTTGTAGTCCTAAGTAAATGGCTGCAGTTAAGTCATTGAAAACTACCCTCTATCAATGTACTAATGTCACGACCCCCGATCCTAAATCTCGGTATAGGAGTTTCACGACATGGCCGCATACCCTTAGTGAACCTAAAGAGCATGCAAGGCCTGCTAAACCTCAATATAAACATACTATAAATATCATTGTGGAAGCCAAAAGAAAACTCAAATATATCATATTCTATATCATGTCATCAACCCTGTACATGTCAACTCCATTTGCTACATACAAAATGTCTAATATAGCAAAAGCTAAGATAACCTTCTGGCCTCACTCCTGGGGTCCCTCCCTGAAACTTTGGTTTATAAGGTAAACGTCCTCCTCATCTGCTAAAAAAAATAATACATAATGGAATGAGCTAAAAAGCCCAGTAGAATTTATACACTTACTATCATAAATATGTCAAATAAACAGTTTAGTATAGGCAAAATATGTTTCAACAAACAATATCGCAATACATATATCAATTCGAGAAACCAATAAAATCCATCCTGAAAAGGAAATATACAAGCCACCCAAGAATCCCTATCCACCATCAACTCATCTCCGTGACCGCAGTCACACCCAAATCATCCACATACTCACCATCACCTCCACACATCGGAATACTCATACTACAACCTCAGAATAACCTCCACACCCATACCTCCATACCCTTGCATGCAAGACACCACTAAGAAAGTTGCACTCACTTAGTAAGCAATACGCCCTGGGCCTCCCTCTATAACCCTTGCCACAGCGCCCGTAAAGACATCACTAAGTGAGCTACTCCCTTAGTCTGCAATACTGCTGGTACATACTGTCCCCGTCTAAGAGCCAGTATTACGTGTCAACAACCTAACCTGATAATACTTCTCCCACTCAGGTTGGTTTATATACTAGTACCCAGCATAATAAACTCAGTCATGTCAGCTGTCATAACTGTGTTCTACCTGGCTTACGCGGCCTTCATGCCCTTCCTCGGGCCGCCAGTCTAGGCAAGTAATGGTACCGCAGTACTCCAACTCACCGCCAGAACTAGTACCACGTACCAACAATACCCATCACATATACCATCTTCCCTCAACTAAGTCACCCTCAGACATCTCTGTAGCACCACCAAGCCACCACATGCCACAATGCCAAATAAGCACGATTGGAAAACCCAAAACCATTTATATCAAATAATATACTGCAATATATACGCAAATCCACAACAATTCATAATACTCATCTCAAATCATGAAAGGAAATCCCATAATAAAACATGATATATGCAAGCATGCACATCATGAAAACATATTACACAATAGTAGGGTGTAGAACTTCTACCTCAGATCGCTACTCCTACAATCCCCTCAGTGCAACACATATAGTCAATGATCACCTATAATCCCACATAAATAATTAATTAATTTATCAAAATCCATAACCAAGAAATATTGCCATTTTACCCCTCTAGCCCAATGTCTAACAATTCCCTACTTACTGCTTTTTATCCCAAATTTAACTATTTTCTAGTTTTACAAGTTTTCACTAACTTTGCAATATTTACAAAAATGCCCCTACATTCGTTGACAAATTTTTCTATTATTACCTTGGCCGTTATTCAATTTATATATCATTATCAAAACTAGATTCATTGCTAATCACAATGGTTGAATTCCCAAGATTAGATTTGATCAATATAATTTTAAATAAATGTGTTTCCTTGGACTCATTCAAACCATTTTATTTCAACTCAATATGAACATCATATGATTTTTGGGTGAAATAGGATCAAATTATGCATCTCTAAACCCAGATTTGAATCTACAGAATGAGTCTAGCTAATCCCCATGAATTCTATAATCCAATCCTAATATTTTCTTTCCATTTTTTTAATTTAAAATTAATCCCAAAGCTTGAACCAACTTGAACCAGGCCCGCTAGTTCAAGCCCAACTCATAAGGAGGCTGCAGCCTTCTTCACGTGATCACCCCAACCCTCTTCACGTGATCACCCCAACCACCTCGACGCGAGTGCCACAATTCACTGTTCTTCTCCCTCTCCCTCTCTCTCTCTCTTTCTCTCTCTCTCTCCCGTGTCCCTCCCTCTCTCTACTCTCTCCTCTCTCTCTCCCTCTCTCTGCTCTCTCTCTCCCATCTCCCTCCCTCTCTCTCTGCTCTCTCTCTAGTCTCTCTCCCTCTCTGTGCTCTCTCTCTCTCTCCCTCTCGTCTCTCTCCCTCTCTCTCGTCTCCCTCTTCTTCCTCACTGCCGGCGGCCCAAACCCACCACCGCAGGCTCCCTCGTCTCGTTGCCCATTCACCGCCGGTGATGGGCAACGACATGCCACCAGGTTTGACGGCCTCCCCCGCCTATCCTAGTTGGAAATAGGGAGAAGAAGCCTGTCTTCTTCTCCTAACCCGGCTCCCTTCCCCCGCCGCGCCTCCTTGTTGCCGGCCACCATGGCAACGGTGAGCAGCGGCGACTCTCTCCCCTCCGGCAAGCACTTCGGCAATGACCAACCCATGGATCACCCAAAAATCCCACCGATTTCTCAGCTAACCTACAGCTAACCTAGAAAACAGAGGAAGTAAAAGTTTACCTCCGCCTTGCCAGAGTTGCTGGCAACGATTTCAGCTTCCCCGGATGATATTCTAGCTCCCGTAATCCTCTCCTACTCTTTAATTAGAAGATCTCCTACCCTATCATCTGGAATTAAGGAAATGATCAAGAAATAGAGGAATGAAAGATGGAACAGAGGAAAATAACGCAATATTTTTCTAGCATCCCTACCTCACTGACAGTGTCAACTCCAGCTCCGGTGACACTCCACGGTGAAGGGGGTTTAAGCTACACCCTCCAATGGTAGTTTACCAGCCCGGATGCAGGGAGAACGAAAGAAAGGAGAGGAAGAAGTGAAGTGGAGAAGAAAAAGGGAAGAAAAGAGTGGTCCAGTTTGTTGGCTTCCCGAAGACTCTTGTTCTCTCCTCCCACTACCGATCGTCCTTGCTGAATTTCCTCTTTCCATCCACCACGAAACATTCGCAAAGACGGAAGGAAAAAAAATTAATTTAACGAATTTTAATTAAGGCTTACCCTGACTTAGCTTACCTTAATCCTTTTTTTTTTAATGGTCACAACTATATTAAAAAAAAAAGGATGAGAAGTAGTAGAACTCTTCATCTTCCTTCCTCAAAAATTTTTGAGTGTTTGGTGCTTTGTTAGTCTCAAAAAATTCAACAATTATGAACCAAGGGTACCGGTCATTGCTGCCATGGTCACACACCGAATCCATCACCCAGTTAGGAATTGTGATCCAACCCATCTCTACCTCCTCTCACTCTGCTTGTATGGAGGCTCCGACTATTGCGTTTTAGAAGGTGGAAGGAGGAGCAAAAGGAGAGCAAGCGACGATAATGGCTAATGGGTTGGATTTGTATGCATATCGTGCTATGGTGGGATGGAGAAGGAAGAGAGCATGATTGTCTGTATATAGGAGTAGTTCCCATCTCTTCTGCTGCACCCTCTCTCCCTAGTCCTTTTGGACGTGGCTGCGCCTCCCCTCTAGTAAGGGGCTGATCACCTTCCTCTCTTCTCTCCCTCATCCTTGCTTAGAGGAGGTCCTTATCCCAGCCTCTTCCATAGGGGAGATCCTCCTCATCCTTAGCGGAGATACTCATCGCAACCTATACCATGGAGTCGGGGACTCACAATAGTGCTCTCCCAAGCATCCAAATATGCGCTCCCCCTCGCCTCTACTAGTCGGGTGACTGGTTTCTTCCCCTTGGACGAGGAACTGTTGACTTTTTATCATGGAATAGGCTAGTAACTTGGAATAAATTAATTCTTTTATACCATTCATTGGCATTGTCCGTGTCACGCCCTGATGTTAGTGATTGAAGCTGGGTATGCTCGTCGTTGCTAAATACCATAATCAAACCGGCTTTGCACAGGGAGTGTGGAGGAAATCCATTCAGAAAACCCAATCTTTATGGCCTGTTTGAATCCAAGCAGTGGGAATTACCCTGATTGATAATAATCAATAAATCCATGGGAAAAACATGGGGGAATTTTGGGTCTGGGAGATTGGTCAGGGACATGTGCAAACTTCCAAATGACAGCCAATGGTACACCGCAGATGGCTTTTAAGGCCCTTACATTATTGAACATCTAAAATTTGTGAATTGATATATATATGTTTTATGCTTTAATATATATATATATATATATATACACACACAAACATACTTGATTATACTCAAGTTAATCTTCATTCGAGCATCTCTTCCTTAATTACAAACTGGCCTGGCAGCTCTTTCGAATCTTATACTTGATTATTCTTTAGTTTGGAGCCATCTCAAGTTCTAGTTTGGCAAGTGGCTAGGTTAAATATTTTTTAGTAAATTGGGGGAAGCACTAAATATTTGGTTCGTTGGATTGGATACATTCTGACTCCTTGGATAGACTGGACACCGAAGTTTGTAGCTTACCGCAAGAAGATTGAAAGCCATCAAGTTTTAATCCAAAAATTAGTGTTTGGTAAGGAGTTAATTAATATTATTAGTGCTTATGTTCCTCAAATAGGTTTAGATAATGCTATAAAACAAAGTTTTTAAGAGGATATAGATGGATTAATTTAAAAGATTTCTAATGAAAAAAATATTTATTAGAGGAGATTTGAATGGGCATATAGGAAACTATAATATAAGTTTTCAAAGAGTACGTGAAAGTTATGGATTTAGAGATAGTAATAAAGAAAAAAAATGTCATTTTAGAATTTGTAATGATATATAATTTAATATTAGTCAATACATATTTTATAAAGAATGACTCTCATCTAATAACTTTTAAAAGTTAATATAATGCTAATCAAATAGATTTTTTCCTTAATAAAAAAATTGATGGAGCTTTTTATAAAGATTCTAAGGTTATACTGAGGGAGAGTTATTAAAAATATAATACAGATTGATGGTTATGGATGGATATATATATATATATATATTAAGAATTGAAGAAGAAGAACTAAAAATATAAGAATTCGAGGATTAGATGATGAAATTTGAAACAAAAGAAACTAGTAACTTAGGAAGAAAAATGGTGTATAGATTAAAAAATTGATGCTATATAGAAAAAAAATAGCTAATAGAATTAGAAAAGTAGCGATAAAAGTGTTAGAGGAATTGAAATTAAAAGGACTATATACCAGAAAGCTTAGTAGTGAAATGAAAATGCTTAATTAATGGTTAAGGCTACAAGAGAAAGCTATACAAAACTACCTATATCTTGGAATAGATAACATATAAAAATCGTAAGATAGTTAAGAAAGAAGTAAAATAAAATACAGGAGACTAGATGTAAGACACATGAAGAATTATATTACAAACTAAAAACTAAAAATATAGAGAAAGATATGCATATATATACATATATAATTGCAAGTTAAGAGAAAGAATAAATAGAGATATGATTCATATTAAATACATCAAAGATAATGATAAAAAAATTTTGGCTAAGAAAGATGAGATTAAAGAAAGAGAAGTTATTTTAATAAATTACTAAATAAAAATTTTTGAGATAATTTGGGATGCCTTACTAGTCCATTGAGGATAGAATTATGATGATACCAATGGCAGATTCAATCCAATGCCTATGTCCTAGCTCTTTGATTTACCACTACTGGTTCAACATGCAGAACATAAGGTTTCTACAGTGCCATCCCAATTCCTCAACGCCATCACCCTGCTCTCTTGATCTTCCTCCTTGCTTCACAGGGGAATGGCTAGCAAGAGCCGGGAGGGGGTTGAAGGTAGATGGGGCCTTGGGTTCTGGGGTGTGGGACATAAAAGAAAAAGCCGAGGAGGCATGTTGGTGGTTGATTGATGAGAAGGGCAAGTCTTTTCTTCCTTAATTACCACTGAAGTGGTAGTTCTTCTTAATCTTAAACTTTTATTTTTAAATTTAGATTTAGATGTTCTCTATTCTCACTTGAATTGTATGATAAGAAACATTTAGAAAGAAAATGATCAAAGGATTATCAAGTTTGAATTGGAGGACTAGTCAAAAGACCTATTGTGGATGCAATTCCTCTGTACCAGCACCAGGGCTATCTATCACTTGGACCCGGAGACTCAAATCCAAAATTAGAATAGTGTAATATTTTTTTTTTAGGTTTAGTTTGGAGCCATCTCACGTTCTAGTTTGGCAAGTGGCTGGGTTTAATATTTTTTTAGTAAATTAGAGGATGCACTGACTATTTGGTTCGTTGAATTGAGTACATTCTAACCCTTTTGATAGACTGGACACCGGAGTTTGCAGCTTCCCACAAGGAAATTAAAAGCTATCAAGCTTTAATCGGATGGCAGAAATTATCTTCCATCCTCCATCAGCAGATATTAGTTCAAGGAAAAAATAGAAAGAATATTCTCAACCATATCATCAACCTAAGCATTAGCTTAGTGGCACACTCTATCGCTTCAGGCGACAAATTAGAGGTTGCAGTTGAGTTCCTAGCAGTGGACATGGCACTATCCTCTCTAATCTCAAAATAAATAAATAAATTACACCCATTTAATACCAATTTAATTCGAGATAATCCTTTATTTCAACCATACAAAAGGCAAACCAACCCACACGAATTACTTACCTAGGTGGCGTCAAGTCCACCTATCATATTCAGTACAATAAACACCGAACACAACTTTTACACACAAATGAAACGGCAAGTGCATGCTCATGCATCCACATACTAAACGGACTCCAATCCAACAGGAATGACATTTCAGATATTAGAGCATGCTATTACTTGAATACTACTCGCTTACTATTCCCTCCTGCCAAGCACAAAGCACAGCTGACCACCTCGCCGGAAGCCCCACATCTCCACCTCATCATTCTCTCGAGGGAAACTCCGGTCCAATAAGACCTTGTACTCCAAACCTTTGATCACAGTGGATCCGGTGGAGTCCCACCGAGTGAGCATTAAGCGGAAACAAAACCTGCTTCGAGCGTACACACGAACCTCCAGTCCCCCATGCCTCCTTCCCTGAACGCGACTTGTGCTGGGCGTGTTCCTCCTCGCTGTGGGGGGCCTTTCGAGAAGGTTTGCATCGGCCTTCTCGGCCTCAGAGAGCATGGGGATGAGGTTGGCATCCACGTATGGAGAGGGGATGAGGAGGCGGTTCTGGTTTCGGAAGTCCATGTCCGCATTCGTGAGGAATTTGGTCATTATGAATTGGGCTCATTGCCGCCATGCTGATGCACCAAAGCCCTCACCCACCCAGGGACTAGGATCCGATTCATCTCGATCACCTCTCGCTTGCTTGTATAGAGGCTCCTGATGTTGCTTTTTGGAAGGTGAAAGGAGGAGCAAAAAGAGATTAAGCGATTGAACAATTGGTTGATGGGTTGGGGCTGGCTCTGCATCGCGTATATATAGATGGAGTTCCTCACATCTTTTGCTGCACTCTCTCCCTAGTCCTTTTGGAAGAGGCTGCCTCTCTCTTCTATGAAGGGGCTCAACTTTCTCTCTTCTTCGCCTCATCCTTACTTAGAGGAGGTCCTTCTCCCTCCCTCTTCCATAGGAGAGGCTCAAATTCCTCCCCCTTCCCTTTCCCTCATGCTTGCTTTGAGAAGAAGATCCTTCTCATCCTTCGGGCAGGTGAGACACTCATCCCACCCCATCCCATGGAGTCGGGGACTCGCAATGGCATTCTCCCAAGCACCCAAAACTCTCTCCCCGGCCCTCTGCTAGTCGTGTGACTGGTTTCTTCCCCATGGACGAGGGGCTGTTCACTTTTTAACATGGAGCATGTAGACCAGTAAATTGGAATAATTAATGAATTCTTTTATATCATTCACTGGCTTTGTCCCTGTCACGCCCATATGTTAGTGATATAGAGAAATTCTTTGTGCACCGCATGCGGTGCAGCAAATCCCCGCTGGCCTGCACCGCACGCTCTCATTCGTCCACGTGGTGGCAACGTGGCAGGGCACCGCACGCCAAGGATGGGATGTTAACTTTCTCGAATGGATTTTCAACTTCTGCACTGTGCCGAACCAGTTGTCTCTTCAAATGAGGAAAAAGTTAATTATGCCCTCTTCTCTTCGGGCAGAAGTTGCCGCAGTTTGCATTTCTGCTGCAAATGCCAAAAAAAAGCTAGGAATTTTTTGTTGATGCTGAAGAGTTTGGCCAATAGTGATTTCTTATTTCCAATGAAACATAAGGGTTTCGTGTTCAGACGCAGACGAAGAACTCGACAGCAATGCAAGGAGGAAATCCAGTTGCTAGAAGCTTCAACTGCAATAGTTGTTTACACGGGAAAGGATGACACCCGTTCAAAATCCAAAAGAGAAGATATATATCTTTATCTCGGTATAAAATAAAAATTGAGGGTTTTAATCCTCCGTGCCAGGACTTTTCAACTATACATTGGCTAAAATATGTCACCCAGAGTGTGATAACACATTCAGGAGATAAAAAATTTCTGAACATATGATGTTTCAGCTTATGACACCCCTTCACAAAATTTATGACACCCTAGCATTAAACCATAAACTACATGTTTTGATCCTCCATACCAAGAGTTCTTCACTATCAATTGTCTAAATATGATATCCACAGTCTAATAATATGGTTCTGAGATAGCTTGAACTGAAAATATAAGATATATATCTTTATCTCGGCATAAAATAAAACTTGAGGGTTTTAATCCTCCGTGCCAGGACTTTTCAACCATTCATTGGCTAAAATATGTCACCCACAGTGTGATAATACATCCAGGAGATAAAAAATTTCTAAACATATGATGTTTCAGCTTATGACACCCTAGTTAAAAATTTATGACACCCTAGTTCAAAAATTATGACACCATGGCTTAAAGCCGTAAACTAGATGTTTTGATATAAGATACCAGGAGTTCTTCACTATCAATTATCTAAATATGATATCCACAGTCTAGTAATAAGGTTCTAAGATGAACATATGATGTTTCAGCTTATGACATTCCTTCACAAAATTTATGACACCCTAGTTCAAAAATTATGACACCCTAGTATAAAGCCGAAAAACTGAATATTTTGATACTCCTATTAGGACTTCCCATCATTTGTTCAGCCAAAATATAACTTTCAGGATATAATAATATGATACATTGATAACTTGACCTCAAAATATGAAAATTAGACTTATGACACCCTAGTTCAAAAATTATGACATTCATTCACAAAAATTATGACAACCAGGCATAAAACAGAAAATTAGACTTATGACACCCTAAAATATGTTTTCATTGAAGAAAGCTAACACTTCTGATATTCAGAATGTGACTGATCCTAGTAATTTATAACATTCTGAGGTATTATATGGTTTACTACTGCATTAAATTCATCTAACTACCAAAATAGTTGATGTAATAAAGGATTTATGAAAAAAATTATAAACAACATTCTATGAAGGATTTTTTACTTCATGTTGGGGATGACATTATGACCTAAAGCACTTTTCAAAGCGAGAAAGAATTTTATATCAACATCTGAAAACTGATTTCTTATTTTCCACTGTTAGAGCACTTTTCAAAGCAAGAAAGAATCTTGCTTCAACCTCGAATTGAAGGATTATAACCCGACTTCTAGAGCAGTATTAAGAGCACGGAAGAATCTTGCTTCAGAGCAGTATTCAGAGGAACGAGGAATTTTGCCAGAAGTTGCCGAAGAATGAGAGAAACCCAAGTATCAGGAGGGAAAAGCATGGTGGAGGGAAAGGGCAAGTTAGTCCATTCATAAATTTCAAAAAATACTGATCATATATTAATGCACGTCACGCTCAATAGACCCCCGCCACTTAACATCCCGTCCCTGTTCAGAGATGCCGCTCCACGTGGACGAATGATAGCGTGCGGTGCAGGCTAGTGGGGATTTCCTGCACCGCATGCGGTGCACAAAGAATTTCGCTAGTGATATATTGAAGCTAGGTATGCTCGTCGTTACCAAACACCATAATCAAATTGGCTTTGCATAGGGTGGGCGGAGGAAATCCATTCAGAAGACCCAATCTCTATGGCCTATTTAAATCCAAGGAGCGGGAATTACCCCGATTAATAATGATCAATAAATCCATGAGTAAGATTTGGGAGAACCTTGTATCTAGGATATTGATCATGGGCATTGCTCAAACTTCCATCTGACAGCCTATCCTACACCAGGGATGCCCTTTAAGGCCTTCGCATTAACATCTAAATTCCTATGACTCCCATAATTTGATCGAGATTTTACCTTATCTAAGTGAAAATCCACTCAAGTTCATCTTAGTCAAGTATATTTTTTATATTTATATGCATATATTTGTATGTATATATATATATATATGTGTGTGCGCATACATTGACGTGCATGTGTGTGCACATATATAACCAATGTTGTATGTGTATAATGAATAATGAGTTAAAACCAATGCTTCTTTAGCTCGTAAAATATGAGAAAATGACTATTAATTGTTATGTTGTACTTGATTGCTTGTATATAAAAGTATTAGAAGTAGACATGTGAAGCCAATAGTATCATGATTTGATAGTGTGAATTATGAAAGAGTGAGACAAAGTGCTTTTAGCGTCTACGTATTAAAATGACAAAAAATTCAAGATGTAATGATGTGTCTAAATTCTTGTCCTTCCTTAGTTTCAACATTTCATAGTAGATGAATTACCATTGGGAGATCTTTCTTTTTCATCATTCAAAATCACACTTGTATCAAGTTTCTTCAATCTTACAAAATGACCATTAATTATTTTAGGTGAGTGATTATGATTTCCAAACATAAGCCACTTGTATGGCACAACTTATGTGCTTTTAAATGTCCAAGTTTAAATTCATTAATATATCAAATATCTTTCTATCTTCTATCTAATTAATTTCTTATTGGTTAACTTTTTAAATATCATCTCACCCTCTATAAATTAAATATCATACATTTTTCTACCTTAAAATTCTGTCCAGCTTCATTATGCTCGCTATCTTTTATAATCATCATTTCTTCCCTCCCAAGCAGATATATAGCTTTCTCTTTAAATTGCAAATTGTTTCAAAATTTTTAAACTCTTTGCTTCTTATCATTTCAAAATCAATTTAATCAAACCATAGTGCTCTCTTCATTCTCAAAATTATTTCAATCAAAGTTTATTTTTCCTTTAAATCCACTCACAACCATCTCACCTCCACTATTTAAAATTCCAAAGCTTCCCCAAATCAAAGAGAAATCATTTGCTTTTTTTTCATGCTAATAACGCAAAGTGATTTCAAAATCTCCCTTGTATACAGTGGGGGAGGGGGAGGGCGAGGGAGATGGATGGATGAAAAGTTAAAGATTTTGGGTCCGTTTAGTTTGTAGAAATGATTCTCTGGAATTGGAATAATTGATTCTGATTTCAAATATTTGTTTTGAAGTGATTCCAATTTCATCCGAAATCTATAAGGATAGATTTGAAAATTAAACCATCTATCTAGGATTGCAAATCCATTCCAACAGGCTATAACTCAACACATTCTACAGATATAGTATTAAATTTAATATTATAATATATTAAATGTAATATTATTATAATTATATAACTTTCTAATATATAATATGCTACATATAATGTAATATAATATATTTATTGCATATAATAAATATAAATGACAACATATTATATTTATTAATATATTATACAATATATTATTTTATAATTTTAAAATTCATTATAATATTATATAATAACATATTATTATAATATATAATAATATAGTATAATATATTACTTCATATTTATTTTAATATATATTATTTGTAGGATTCAAACACCATATTTTGACTCTAATTTCTTTATGAACCAAATGAGCGAAGGAGCTAAGTGGTTTCCATTCTGATTCGAGTAGAATTCGATTTTAATTATGACTCCGACTATGATATTGAACCAAACAAACCCTTTTAATTGCCATATTTAGGCCAAATATTAAACTTGCCATAAATTATCTCTATAAAGCTCACCTTAAGATAGTGATAAAAGCATATACAATATATAAGAAAAATCTTATCATTCGAGATTTCTTACCTTTATTGGATCACAAAATCAAAATGACAATCTAACCGCAAGTCCACCTGACATGGCTAATGCCCTAAAATTAATTAGTATAATCAACACTTGAAAATTTGCACTCCTATTAATTAAATGCCTAATTCAATATTTTCTAGTTCCTAAATTTTTCTAAAAGATTTAATTCATTTCTTCTATCCTGACTTAACTTCCCACAGCCAACATATAAGAATTAATGACTTAATAAAAACTAAATCAAGAATGCCAGCTTAAACTGCAGGAATTCCTCCTTACATATATATATATAGACTCACCTGCAATTTCTTAAACAAATAGATCTTAATTTTAAATTTTCTAATTTTAAAATTAACTTTTGAACCTTGATACTAATTCTAATTTATATACAACCTATTAATTTAATTAAAAAGGAGGTCAGACCTTATCTCTGTCAAGCAGCTAAGGAAAGAGGCTTAAGTTAGGCCTCTCAAAACCAGGCTCCAGATCAAAACATTTTACTGATAAAAATTATATGCTAAATAAAGAATAGAGAGAAAAAATGGGGAAGTGATTGGAGAAAGAAAATTCTAGAGGATTAGAGAGAAGAAATAGAAGAGGGTTAGAGAGAGAAATGAAGAAAAATAAAATAACATAATAACATCAAAAATAAGGAAAATTTTTTCTTTCCTTTATTTTTTATTTTTTTTGTTTTTTCTCTCTTTTGTTTTTTCTCCTTCTGCGGTGGGGTGTGCGGAACAGGGGAAACCCCAAACACTGTTTCTGCCCAATCCAAGAGAGAGGGGAGAAAGAAAGAGGGAGAGAGAAGGGAGGAGAAGAGGAAGGGAAAGGAAGAGAGAGGGAAGGAGTAGTGATGATGGGCGAGCAGCGACAACCGTGGCCCGAGGTAGAGGTTGCAGTTTCTCTCATCCGACCATAAAAAGAGAGAGAGGAGTTAGAGGGGAGAGGGAGATCAAGGGGGGGAGTCACAATGGTGGTCCAGCCATGAAGGGTGGACGTGCTCGGCACGAGCAGGGGCGATATCATGCCACCCTTGCTCCACGGATCTAATCGAGAGAGAGAAGGAGAGGGAGTAGGGAGAGGAAGAGAGAGGGAAAGGGAGGAAGAGAGGAAGGGAGAGAGAGCGAGCTGGGAGGGGGAGTGGCCGTCCCAGGTGCGGGAAGGGGGACTGCCCCTGCTCGCAGATCCATCCGCGGGAGAGGAGGGAAGGTACGTCCTCCCACCTACTGCTGGGAAGGGGGAGGGGTTTGACGTGCCCAGCAGACCGGAGAAGTCGGTGCTCACAATATCGGTGCACTGCGATGACTGCTTCAATGCATTCCAATGGTGCATCCAAGTACTTGTCTGCACGCGGGCTCAAAACTGAAGCAGCTGGCCTAAGCGCACTCGATCATTGCCAGCTCAAAACCTCTAACCTACCGAAAAATGCTAAAACCATCTCCCTCGCCAATCTCGCACTCATCGTTACGGCGTTACCTCCCTCTCTTGCTAACGATTTCTGGATTCCATAACTTCTCACCAGAGTCGCCAATTCGAATCACTCCAAAACTACAAGAGACTACAATCCACCCTTCTTTTAAAGAACGTAGTTTATAAGAAAGAGAGATGCACTGTGGTTGCCGTTTCTAAGTTCTTGAGATGGAAGCCCAAGGCAACGATCAATGCGTTGGCCCTCCTCCTGCCTCTTCTTCTTCTCCTCCAATGATCAATGAAAAGACCGTCACCTCCAACTTCTCCTGTGGAGACGACCGCAAGGAGTCAAACAGTGGAAGAGAGACTGGAGAGTGTGGTTAATGTCTTGGTTTTCTGAAGCTAACAATGCCGGTATTTCAATTCCTTTTCCTTGGTGCATTTTTGACATTACCTCTAAACGATATCTTGTTTGTTACTTTATTTTCTCTTCAGGGTTCTACTTGTGCCATTTGAGCCGTGCATTTGATCTGAGTTCGGGAATGTTTTCATGTTTAAATTGCTGAGGAAATTTTTGTTCCTTATCATCATGTATGAGCATCAAAGAATAAGAATTTTTGAAATCATTCTTGTTGTTTTACTATGATAAAGAATAACTTTTCTATTATTCATTTATTTATTCATAAATTTATCTATTTATTTAGCAAAAGAATCGGGGAGTCCAACACATTTCATATGCCTATAGAAATGGATGCAAATACGTGGAATCCACTCGTACCAAGTAGTGTTGGGTTGATATGCTACGGTTTTGCCCAAATATTTAGCATCTTTAAATCAAGTACATCCTTTCAAACTACACATCAAATTAGTTTGTTTAAGTGCCCATCTGGCCCTTTAATTTGCCACCACTGGTTCAACATGCAGAGTACCAATGCTTCTACAGTGCCATCATATACCTCATCGCCATCACCTTGCTCTCTTGATCTCCCCCTTGCCTCACCGGGGAATGAGCAGCAAAAGAGGGGGAGGGGGTTGGAGGCGGATGGGGCCTTGGCGTCTGCGGTGGGGGAGGTAGAAGAAAGTGTTGAGGAGTTATGCTTTGGTGGCTGATTGATGAGAAGGACATGTTCATTTTCATTTTCTTCCTTAATTACCAGGCGACGTGGCAGTTCATTTCTGTTTGGAATTTAGCAATGAACTTAATGATGAGCATGAATCAAGTTTGCTGCCAGTATATTCTGCCATATATGTTAACGAAAGTCGACCTTGGCCTGGATGCCTTTATGAATCAAGTTTGCTGTCACCATGTGACCATAGACGTACATGATATCAAAGTTGCTGCCATAGAATTAGGATTCAACTATCATTTTCCAGGGGGTAATTGACAGCAGTGCTTTTTTTTATTGAAGATACTCCTTTAGTTGATCAATGTATCACCACATAGAAAGCAAGCCAATTAGCATCAAGTCCACTAATCAACGATCAATACAATAAATACTAAGCATGATTTTTACATGGAAAGGAAACGACAACCGTGTACTCATGCACCAAGCGAGAATAGGAATGACATTTCAAATATTAGAGCACGCTACCATTCCTTCTTGCCAAGCGTAGAGCACAGCTTGCCCTCCTTACCTTTCTGGAAGCCCCACATCTCCACCTCATCATTCTCTTGAAGGAAACACCGGTTCAATAAGCACTTGTAGTCCGGACCTTTTATCACAGTTGATTCGGAGTCCCAGTGAGCGAGCATCAAGTGGCAGCGAAACTCGCCTAGAGCGTACACACATATCTCCAGTCCCCCATGTTTCCTTCTTTGAACACGACTAGTGCTGGGCATTTTCCTCGTTGCTGTGGGCACGTGGGGAAGGCCGGCAGCGGCCTTCTCAGCCTCAGAGAGCATGGGGATGAGGTTGGCATCAACATATTGGGAGGGGATGAGGAGGCCGTTCTGGCATTGGATGTCCATGTTCGAACCGTCGAGGCATTTGGTCATTATGAACCAGGGGTACCGGTCATCGCCGCCATGCTCACGCACCAAATCCGTCACCCAGTTAGGAATTGTGATCCAACCCATCTCTACCTCCTCTCACTCTGCTTGTATGGAGGCTCCGACTATTGCATTTTAGAAGGTGGAAGGAGGAGCACAAGGAGAGCAAGCGACGATAATGGCTAATGGGTTGGATTTGTATGCATATCGTGCTATGGTGGGATGGAGAAGGAAGAGAGCATGATTGTCTATATATAGGAGTAGTTCCCATCTCTTCTGCTGCACCCTCTCTCCCTAGTCCTTTTGGACGTGGCTGCACCTCCCCTCTAGTAAGGGGCTGATCACCTTCCTCTCTTCTCTCCCTCATCCTTGCTTAGAGGAGGTCCTTCTCCCAGCCTCTTCCATAGGGGAGATCCTCCTCATCCTTAGCGGAGATACTAATCGCGACCTATACCATGGAGTCGGGGACTCACAATAGTGTTCTCCCAAGCATCCAAATATGCGCTCCCCCTCGCCTCTACTAGTCGGGCGACTGGTTTCTTCCCCGTGGATGAGGGACTGTTGACTTTTTGTCATGGAATAGGCTAGTAACTTGGAATAAATTAATTCTTTTATACCATTCACTGGCGCTGTCCGTGTCACGCCCTCATGTTAGTGATCAAAGCTGGGTATGCTCGTCGTTGCTAAACACCATAATCAAACCGGCTTTGCACAGGGAGGGCGGAGGAAATCCGTTCAGAAAACCCAATCTATATGGCCTGTTTGAATCCAAGCATTGGGAATTACCCTGATTGATAATAATCAATAAATCCATGGGAAAAACATGGGGGAATTTTGGGTCTGGGAGATTGGTCAGGGGCATGCGCAAACTTCCAAAATGATAGCCAATGGTACACCACAGATGGCTTTTAAGGCCCTTACATTATTGAACATTTAAAATTTGTGAACTGATATATATGCTTTAATACACACACACACACATACTTGATTATACTCAAGTTAATCTTCATTCAAGCATCTCTTCCTTAATTACAAACTAACGTGGCAGCTCTTTCGAATCTTATACTTGATTATTCTTTAGTTTGGAGCCATCTCAAGTTCTAGTTTGGCAAGTGGCTGGGTTCAATATTTTCTAGTAAATTGGGGGAAGCACTGAATATTTGGTTTGTTGGATTGGATACAGTCTGACTCCTTGATAGACTGGACACCGAAGTTTGTAGCTTACCGCAAGAAGATTGAAAGCCATCAAGTTTTAATCCAAAAATTAGTGTTTGGTAAGGAGTCAATTAATATTATTAGTGCTTATGTTTCTCAAATAGGTTTAGATAATGCTATAAAACAAAGTTTTTAATAGGATATAGATGGATTAATTTAAAAGATTTCTAATGAAAAAAATATTTATTAGAGGAGATTTGAATGGACATATAGGAAACTATAATATAAGTTTTCGAAGAGTACGTGAAGGTTATGGATTTAGAGATAGAAATAAAGAAAAAAAATATCATTTTAGAATTTGTAATGATATATAATTTAATATTAGCCAATACATATTTTATAAAGAATGACTCTCATCTAATAACTTTTGAAAGTTAATATAACGCTAATCAAATAGATTTTTTCCTTAATAGAAAAATTGATCAAGCTTTTTATAAAGATTCTAAGGTTATACTAAGGGAGAGTTATTAAAAATATAATATAGATTGATGGTTATGGATGGATATATATATATATTAAGAATTGAAGAAGAAGAACTAAAAATATAAGAATTCGAGGATTAGATGATGAAATTTGAAATAGAAGAAACTAGTAACTTAGGAAGAAAAATGGTGTATAAATTAAGAAATCGATGCTATATGGAAAAAAATAGCTAATAGAATTAGAAAAGTAGCGATAGAAGTGTTAGAGGAATTGAAATTAAAAGGACTATATACCAGAAAGCTTAGTAGTGAAATGAAAAAGCTTAATTAATGGTTAAGGCTACAAGAGAAAGCTATACAAAACTACCTATATCTTGGAATAGATAACATATAAAAACCGTAAGATAGTTAAGAAAGAAGTAAAATAAAATATAGGAGGCTAGATGTAAGACACATAAAGAATTATATTACAAACTAAAAACTAAAAATATAGAGAAAGATATGCATATATATACATATATAATTGCAAGTTAAGAGAAAGAGTAAATAGAGATATGATTCTTATTAAATATATTAAAGATAATGATAAAAAAATTTTGGCTAAGAAAGATGAGATTAAAGAAAGAGAAGTTATTTTAATAAATTACTAAATAAAAATTTTAGAGATAATTTGGTATGCCTTACTAGTTCGTTGAGGATAGAATTATGATGATACCAATGGCGGATTCAGTCCAATGCCTATGTCCTAGCTCTTTGATTTGCCACTACTGGTTCAACATGCAGAACATAAGGCTTCTACAGTGCCATCCCAATTCCTCAATGCCATCACCTGCTCTCTTGATCTTCCTCCTTGCTTCACGGGGAATGGCTAGCAAGAGAGGAGGGGGTTGAAGGTAGATGGGGCCTTGGGTTCTGGGGTGTGGGACATAAAAGAAAAGGCCGAGGAGGCATGTTGGTGGTTGATTGATGAGAAGGGCTAGTCTTTTCTTCTTTAATTACCACTGAAGTGGTAGTTCTTCTTAATCTTGAACTTTTATTTTTAAATTTAGATTTAGATGTTCTCTATTCTCACATGAATTGTATAGTAAGAAACATCTAGAAAGAAAATGATCAAAAGATTATCGAGTTTGAATTGGAGGACTAGTCAAAAGACCTATTGTGGATGCAATTCCTACGCTGACACCGGGGTTGTCTATCACTTGGATCGGAGATTCAAATCCAAAATTAGAATAGTGCAATATTTTTTTTTTAGGTTTAGTTTGGAGCTATCTGACGTTCTAATTTGGCAAGTGGCTGGGTTCAATATTTTTTCAATAGATTGGAGGAAGTACTGAATATTTGGTTCGTTGAATTGGGTACATTCTAACCCCTTTGATAGACTGGACACTGGAGTTTGCAGCTTCCCACAAGGAAATAGAAAGCCATCATGTTTTAGTCGGATGGCGGAAATTATCTTCCGTCCTCCACCAGTAGATATCAGTTCAAGAAAAAAATAGAAAGAACATTCTCAACTATATCATCAACTTAAGCATTAGCTTAGTGGCACACTCTATCGCTTCAAGGCGACAAATTAGAGGTTGCAGTCGACTTCCTAGCACTATCCTCTCTAATCTCAAAATAAATAAATAAATAAATTACAACCATTTAATACCAATTTAATTTGAGATAATCCTTTATTTCAACCATAGAGAAGGCAAACCAACCCAGACGAATTACTTACCTAGGTGGCGTCAAGTCCACCTATCATATTCAGTACAATAAACACCAAACACAACTTTTACACACAAATGAAACGGCAACTGCATGCTCATGCATCGACATACATACTAAACGGACTCCAATCCAACAGGAATGACATTTCAGATATTAGAGCATGCTATTACTTGAATACTACTCGCTTACTATTCCCTCCTGCCAAGCACAAAGCACAGCTGACCACCTCGCCGGAAAACCCACATCTCCACCTCATCATTCTCTCCAAGGAAACTCCGGTCCAATAAGGCCTTGTACTCCGAACCTTTGATCACAGTGGATCCGGTGGAGTCCCACCGAGTGAGCATTAAGCGGAACCAAAACCCGCTTCGAGCGTACACACGAACCTCCAGTCCCCCATGCCTCCTTCCCTGAACGCGACTTGTGCTGGGCGTGTTCCTCCTCGCTGTGGGGGCCTTTCGAGAAGGTTGGCATCGGCCTTCTCGGCCTCAGAAGAGCATGGGGATGAGGTGGGCATCCACGTATGGAGAGGGGATGAGGAGGCGGTTCTGGTTTCGGAAGTCCATGTCCGCCGCATTCGTGAGGGATTTGGTCATTATGAAGCTGGGCTCATTGCCGCCATGCTGATGCACCAAATCTCTCACCCACTCAGGGACTGGGATCCGACTCATCTCGATTACCTCTCGCTTGCTTGTTGTATAGAGCCTCCTGGTGTTGATTTTTGGAAGGTGAAAGGATGAGCAAAAAGAGATTAAGCGATTGAACAATTGGTTGATGTGTTGGGGCTGGCTTTGCATCGTATATATAGATTTTTGAGTTCCCCACATCTTTTGCTGCACCCTCTCCCTAGTCCTTTTGGAAGAGGCTGCCTCTCTCCTCTATGAAGGGGCTCAGCTTTCTCTCTTCTTTGCCTCATCCTTACTTAGACGAGCTCCTTATCCCTCCCTCTTCCATAGGAGAGGCTCAAATTCCTCCCCCTTCCCTTTCCCTCATGCTTGCTTTGAGAAGAAGATCCTTCTCATCCTTCGAGCAGGTGAGATACTCATCCCACCCCATCCCATGGAGTCGGGGGCTCGCAATGGTGTTCTCCCAAGCACCCAAAACTCTCTCCCCGGCCCTCTGTTAGTCGTGTGACTGGTTTCTTCCCCGTGGACAAGGGGCTGTTCACTTTTTAACATGGAGCATGCAGACCAGTAAATTGGAATAATTCACTTTTTAACACCTGTGTCAAGTTTCTTCAATCTTACAAAATGACCATTAATTACTTTAGGTGAGTGATTATGGTTTCCAAACATAAGCCACTTGTATGGCACAACTTATGTGCTTTTAAATGTCCAAGTTTAAATTCATTACGCTCAGTTAATATATCAAATATCTTTTTATCTTCTATCTAATTAATTTCTTATTGGTTAACATTGTAAATATCATTGCACCTTTATAAATTAAATATCATACATTTTTCTACCTTAAAATTTGGTCATCTTCATTACGCTCGCTATCTTTTATAATCATCATTTCTTCCCTCCCAAGCAGATATATAGCTTTCTCTTTAAATTGTAAATTGTTTCAAAATTTTTAAACTCTTTGCTTCTTATCATTTCAAAATCAATTTAATCAAACCACAATACTCTCTTCATTCTCAAAATTATTTCAATCAAAGTTTATTTTTCCTTTAAATCCACTCACAACCATCTCACCTCCACTATTTAAAATTCCAAAGCTTCCCCAAATCAAAGAGAAATCATTTGCTTTTTTTTCATGCTAATAACGCAAAGTGATTTCAAAATCTCCCTTGTATACAGTGGGGGAGGGGGAGGGGGAGTGCGAGGGAGATGGATGGATGAAAAGTTAAAGATTTTGGGCCCGTTTGGTTTGTACAAATGACTCTCTGGATTTAAAATAATTGATTCTGATTCCAAATATTTGTTTTGAAGTGATTCCAATTACATTTGAAATCTAAATCTTATATAAGGATAGATTTGAAAATTAAACCCTCTATCTAGGATTGCAAATCCATTCCAACAGGCTATAACTCAATGCATTCTACAAATATAGTATTAAAATTAATATTATAATATATTAAATATAATATTATTATAATTATATAACTTTCTAATATATAATATGCTACATATAATGTAATATAATATATTTATTAATATATTATATAATATATTATTTTATAATTTTAAAATATATTACAATATTATATAATAACATATTATTATAATATATAATAATATAGTATAATATATTACTTCATATTTATTTTAATATATATTATTAGTAGGATTCAGACATCATATTTTGACTCTAATTTCTTTATGAACCAAATGAGTGAAGGAACTAAGTGGTTCCGATTCTAATTCCAGTAGAATTCGATTCCAATTATGACTCCGACTGTGATATTGAACAAAATGAACCCTTTTAATTGCCATATTTAGGCCAAATATTAAACTTTCCATAAATTATCTCTATAAAGCTCACCTTAAGATAGTGATAAAAGCATATACAAGATATAAGAAAAATCTTATCATTCGGAATTTCTTACCTTTATTGGATCACAAAATCAAAATGACAATCTAACCGCAAGTCCACTTGACATGGCTAATGCCCTAAAATTAATTAGTATAATCAACACTTGAAAATTTGCACTCCTATTAATTAAATGCCTAATTCAATATTTTCTAATTCCTAAATTTTTCTAAAAGATTTAATTCATTTCTTCTATGCTGACTCAACTTCCCACAGCCAACATATAAGAATTAATGACTTAATAAAAACTAAATCAAGAATGCCCGCTTAAACTGCAGGTATGCCCCCTTACATATACATACATACATATATATATATATATATATATATATATAGACTCACCTACAATTTCTTAAACAAATAGATCTTAATTTTAAATTTTCTAATTTTAAAATTAACTTTTCAACCTTGATACTAATTCTAATTTATATACAACCTATTAATTTAATTAAAAAGGAGGTCAGACCCTTATCTCTGTCAGGCAGCTAGGGAAAGAGGCTTAAGTTAGGCCTCTCAAAACCAGGCTGCAGATCAAAACATATTACTAATAAAAATTACATGCTAAATAAAGAATAGAGAGAAAAAATGGGGAAGTGATTAGAGAAAGAAAATTCTAAAGGATTAGAAAGAAGAAATAGAAGATGGTTAGCGAGAGAAAATGAAGAAAAATAAAATAACATAATAACATCAAAAATGAGGAAAATTTTTTCTTTCCTTTATCTTTTTATTTTTTTTCTTTTTTTCTCTTTTGTTTTTATTTTTTCTCCTTTCTGCGGTGGGACATGCGGAATAGAGGAAACCCCAAACACTGTTTTTGCCCAATCCAAGAGAGAAAGAAGAAAGAAAGAGGGAGAGAGAAGGGAGGAGAAGAGGGAGGGAAAGGAAGAGAGAGGGAAGGAGCGGCGATGATGGGCAGGCGGCGACGACTGTGGTCCGAGATGGAGGTTGTAGTTTCTCTCATCCGACCACAAAAAGAGAGAGAGTGGCAACAAAGAGAGGAGTCAAAGGGGAGAGGGAGATCGAGGGGGGAGTCACAATGGTGGTCCAGCCATGAGGGGGGCGGAGGGTGTTTGGCACGAGCAGGGGTGGTATCATGCCACCCCTGCTCCTCGGATCTAATCAAGAGAGAGAGAGAGTGAGAGGGAGCAGGGAGAGGAAGAGAGAGGGAAAGGAAGGGACAGAGTAGAGGAGAGAGAGCGAGCTGGGAGGGGGACTGGCCATCCCAAGTGTAGGCAAAGGCGGTCCATGTCACCCCTACTCGCAGATCCATCTAAGAGAGAGAGAGGGAAGTGGAGGGGGAAGAGAGAGAAAGAGTGAGAGAGAGAGAGCAAGGCTAGGGCTCATCGGAGAGGGACCGGGAGAAAGAAATAGAGGAGGGGAAGGCTGCCACGCCCTCCTCTAAAGGTCGTACATCCTTGCACCTACTGCCGCTATGGAGGGAAGGGAGAGGGGTTTGAGGTGCTGGTAGACCGGAGAACCTGATCCTTATATTTGCCAATCCTCATATTCTTCCCTCCTCAGAAGAAAAAATAAAAAAAAAAAAAACATCCTCAGAATTCATAAACGTATGCTACATAAGCACAATCATTCTTTTACCAAAACTCTCAAGCTAAAAGTTTCATTTACAATCATTACATAAATTAATTCATGTCCCTCTTTTAGAAATCAACGAACTTTTACAATTGAAATTATCTTTGGCAACAAAAAGATCTGTTTCTCTTAAAACAACACTCTTATTTGGTTTTTTTTTTTTTTTTCCTAGCTGCTTGTCCAAATCATTTACAATTCACAAAATAAGAAAATCTCATTCTATAGTATAAGAGTCAATCTACGCTTAATCCTTTATTATAATTATTCTTTAATGTTCTGAAACTCAAACTTTAAAATTTTAACTTCTAATTAAACCTAAAACCTTCTTTAACTCCACTATGCTGCTGCTACACCGCCTTGTTTAATCTTATTAGCACCAATACTTTTTAATTTTTTTTTTATCATATTTAGAACACTACTAACTTTCTCTTCTTAAAACTGTAAATCTCCATGTTGCAAATTTATATCCTCCTCTATTTCTCAATTTGATTCCAATTATTATATTAATTAATAGATCATGTCTCTCTCAACAATCATGACAAGTTATTCCACACTACTAATAGCCTTATCATTGAATCATAATTTTCTTCTAGTCCTTAGTATAACAAACAATAATCTCCCAAAACTTACTTAAAAGAGTTGTTGAACAATACTTACAAAACTATGGGCATCACAAAATTGCATTCTTTAAGAACATAACTTTATTTATGCTAACAATATATTCAGCCATAGAAATCTAAAATTCTAATTATATGAATTTTTTACATTCACCTACCAATAAACTTTTTAAGTCATTTTGCTCATAATGATCATGAATTTAAATGATGACACTTCAAAACACTAAAATTTCAAATATTATAGAATTACATATGGATCATATGGACACCCATATGGATCACATAAACATCAACATAAAAGCATATTTTCTTAGTTATTGATATCTACTACAATAATAGTCATCCAAGGGCCCATCACTAAGGGTCAAACTTGGATGTATGAGTCATAAATCCACACACTTCCACTACACTACTTAATCAAATTCACTAAATATCATAACTTCATAGTTCTCTATTTATATTTTAAATATCCTAGTTGATGTTTAGTCTACCCACTTACAGTCACTTATGTAGTAAATCTCATAGAATTTTAAACCTAAGCTTTGATATCATTCTGTCACGCTCGAAACCCATCACCCAGGTTGGCTACGTGATACAGCCACATAACCCTAGGAATTATGCAAGGCCTTCCAAAACAAAATGTTACATTATTTTTTTTTCAAAAATACGAGATTTAGATACATTTGGTATCAGATACAAAATTAAGTATCACTCTCATCAAAAATCCAAGACTGAATTCTAAAGCTAAGCATCCTATATGACTCTGAAAAAAATACAATAGTAATGATATGAGCTAATAGCTCACTAAAAAATTTCCTTTCATGTACACTAACTAGAATAATAATGTATAAGTAATTATAAAATTACTGAAAAGTAGATCTAGTAAGGCAGTTCCAATATCAATAATTTCAATGCCAACATATGATATTTTAAAAATTAGGTGTAGAGATCCAATTAATATAGCATGGCAATGATATTCATATTTTATGATATAACTCGTGATCATATAATCAAGATAACAATGTGATATTTGCAAATTTCATAGCTCCTAATAGAAATGCTACATATATTAAATTTTGATAATATAAAATAATGACATCACTCCACTATAATTTCATAATCCAGATGATAACACCATTCCATAATAAGTTTAGGTACATGATTTATATATATGCCAAATTTCATATCCTTAACCCATGGTAATTCAATCTTATTATTAATTATTACATGTTGAATTCAACATCTCGGTATCTAAACTAATCATGGCAATACTCCCATCAGTGACCGATTACACAATTGTCATACTATATTTGACATCCTCATATTATATCTAACAACTTCAATTAGTTCCACAATACGTAGTGCATCATTAGGCAACACTCTCGCTACAGTACGTAAGGCATCACTTGGTCATACTCTCGCTACAATACGCAGTGCATCACTAAGCCACACTCTCGCCATAGTATGCAAGGCATCATTGGACCATACTCTTGCTGCAGTGCACAATGTATCATTAGGCAATATCTCATCACAAGATAGCACTTTCGCCACAGTACGCAAGGCATTACTCTATAAATACTTTGGCCACAGTTTGCAATGCGTCACTAGGCAACACTCTCGCCACAGTATACAGTGTGCCACTAAGCGATGCACTTACATGACAAATTTAGAAGCACTTAAACCTATTTTATATTTCCATCATCATCATCATTTTAAATAAGAAATTAATTTTTCATAATTCAATAATTTACGGTAATAACATATCTTGAATATTCAAAATAGAGTGGGCAGTCATATAATAATATTAAAATCATTGAGAATTTCTTTCTTTTATTAGAGTATAAAAATTAAAATGATAATTTAGGTGCAAGTCCACCTAATGCGCTTGATACCCTAAAATTAATTAGCATAATCAACATTAAAAAATCAGCACTCCTATTACTTAAATGCCTAATCCAATATTTTTAATTCCTAATTTTTTTAAAAAAGATTTAATTCATTACTTCCACCTTGACTTAACTTTTTAGAGCATACATATAATAATTAATAACTTAATAAAAACTAAATCAAGAATATTAAGTGATGCCTTTATATATATATATATATATATATATATATATATATATATTCAAATTGATTTTAAATTAATAAAGCTGATGATTGACTCACTTACAATTTTATAAATGCATATAACTTAATTTTTAATATTTTAATTTAAAAATTAATTTTTCAACTTTGATGCTAGTCCCAAGTTACATGCAACCTATTAATTTAATTAAAAAGAGGGACGCATCTTGTCTTCATCAGGAGGCTGATAGAGGTTAGCCTCTCACCGGACCAAAATACATTACTGATAAAAAAGTAAATGCTAGAGAGAGGGAAGGTACAGAGAGGATACGGAAGCAACATGGAGAGGATAATGCTAGAGCATTAGAGAGATATTTTGCTCTCTCTGGGGTGGGGCATGCAGAACAGGGTGTCTGTCCCCTGTTTTCGCCCAGAGGGAAGAGAGAGAGGGGGAGAGAAGGGAGGAGAACAGAGGGGGAGAGAGAGGGAAGGAGCGGCAACGGTGGCCGGGCGGTGCCGACCGCGGCCGGGGGCGGAGGTCGCGGTTTCTCTCACCCGGCTGCAAGCAAGAGAGAGAGCGGCAACAAAGAAGAGAGTCGGAGGGGAGAGGGAGATTGAGGGGGGAGTCACGATGGTGGTCCAGCCGTGAGAGGGGGGTTCCCGCACAAGCAGGGGCCGTCTCGTGGCTCCCTTGCTCCACGAATCTAGCTAAGCGAGAGAGAGAGAGAGGGAGCAGGGAGAGGAAGAGAGAGGGAAAGGGAGGAAGAGAGGAAGGGAGAGAGAGCGAGCTGGGAGGGGAAGTGGCCGTCCCAGGTGCGGGCAGGGGTAGTCCCACGCCGCCCCTGCTCGCAGATCCATCCGCAAGAGAGGAGGGAAGGTACGTCCTCCCACCTACTGTTGGGAAGGGGGAGGGGTTTGACGTGCCCAGCAGACCGGAGAAGCCGGTGCTCACAATATCGGTGCACTGTGACGACTGCTTCAATGCATTCCAATGGTGCATCCAAGTACTTGTCTGCATGCAGGCTCAAAACTGAAGCAGCTGGCCTAAGCGCGCTCGATCATTGCCAGATCAAAACCTCTAACCTACCTAAAAATGCTATCTCGCACTCATCGTTACGGTGTTACCTCCCTCTCTTGCTAACGATTTCTGGATTCCAATAACTTCTTACCAGAGTCGCCAATTCGAATCACTCCAAAACTACAAGAGACTACAATCCACCCTTCTTTTAAAGAACGCAGTTTATAAGAAAGCAAGAGAGATGCACTGTGGTTGCCGTTTCTAAGTTCTTGTGATGGAAGCCCAAGGCAATGATCAATGCGTTGGCCCTCCTCTTGCCTCTTCTTCTTCTCCTCCAATGATCAATGAAAAGACCGTCACGTCCAACTTCTCCTGTGGAGACGACCGCAAGGAGTCAAACGGTGGAAGAGAGACTGGAGAGTGTGGTTAATGTCTCGATTTTTTGAAGCTAACAATGCTGGTATTTCAATTCCTTTTCCTTGGTGCATTTTTGACATTACCTCTGAACGATATCTTGTTTGTTACTTTATTTTCTCTTCAGGGTTCCACTTGTGCCGTTTGAGCCGTGCATTTAATCCGAGTTCGGGAATCTTTTCATGTTTAAATTGCCGAGGAAATTTTTGTTCCTTATCATCTTGGATGAGCATCAAAGAATAAAATTTTTGAAATCATTCTTGTTGTTTTACTATGATATAGAATAACTTTTATCTTTTATTTATTTATTTATTAATATATTTATCCATTTATTTAGCAAAAAAAGAATCGGGGAGTCCACCACATTTCATATGCCTATAGAAATGGATGCAAATATGTGGAATCCACTCGTACCGCATAGTGTTTGGGTGATATGCTACGGTTTTGCCCAAATATTTAGCATCTTTAAATCAAGTACATCCTTTCAAACTACACATCAAATTAGTTTGTTTAAGTGCCCATGTCCTGGCCCTTTGATTTGGCACCGCTGGTTCAACATGCAGAGTATAAGGCTTCTACAGTGCCATCATATACCTCATCGCCATCACCTTGCTCTCTTGATCTCCCCCTTGCCTCACCGGGGAATGAGCAGCAAAAGAGGGGGAGGGGGTTGGAGGCAGATGGGGCCTTGGCGTATGCGGCGGGGGAGGTAGAAGAAAGTGTTGAGGATTTATGCTGGTGGCTGATTGACGAGAAGGACATGTTCATTTTTGTTTTCTTCCTTAATTACCGACTGACGTGGCAGTTCATTTCTGTTTGGAATTTAGCAATGAACTTAATGATGAGCATGAATCAAGTTTGCTGCCAGTATATTCTGCCACATATGTTAAAGAAAGTTGACCTTGGCTTGGATGCCCTTATGAATCAAGTTTGCTGTCACCATGTGACCATAGACGTACATGATATCAAAGTTGTTGCCATAGAATTAGGATTCAACTATCATTTTCCAGGAGGTAATTGACAGCAGTGCTCTTTTCTATTGAAGATACTCCTTTAACTGATCAATGTATCACCACATAGAAAGCAAGCCAATTAGCAACAAGTCCACTAATCAACGATCAATACAATAAATACTAAGCACGATTTTTACATGGAAAGGAAACGACAACCGTGTACTCATGCACCAAGCAAGAATAGGAATGACATTTCAAATATTAGAGCACGCTACCGTTCCTTCTTGCCAAGCGTAAAGCACAGCTTGCCCTCCTTACCTTTTCGGAAGCCCCACATCTCCACCTCATCATTCTCTTGAAGGAAACACCGGTTCAATAAGCACTTGTAGTCCGGACCTTTTAACACAGTTGATTCAGAGTCCCAGTGAGCAAGCATCAAGTGGCAGCGAAATTGGCCTAGAGCATACACGCATACCTCCAGTCCCCCATGTTTACTTCTTTGAACACGACTAGTGCTGGGCATTTTCCTCGTCGCTGTGGGCACGTGGGGAAGGCCGGCAGCGGCCTTCTCGGCCTCAGAGAGCATGGGGATGAGGTTGGCATCCACATATTGGGAGGGGATGAGGAGGCCGTTCTGGCGCTGGATGTCCATGTCCGAACCGTCGAGGCATTTGGTCATTATTGTTGATATGTAATGTTCTGTTACAGCACTTTTTAGTTTAATCCTATGCTTTTTAATTATGCATTTATGTTAATTAGGAGAAGTCAAAGAGTCTTTTGTAGTCCCAAGTAAATGGCTGCAGTTAAGTCATTAAAAACTGCCCTCTATCAATGTACTATATTAAAAAAAAAAAAATGATGAGAAGTAGTAGAACTCTTCATCTTCCTTCCTCAAAAATTTCTGAGTGTTTGGTGCTTTGTTAGCCTTAAAAAAATTCAATATAATTTGGTATCAGAGCTAATGATATTTAAAATGTTAACCAATAAGAAATTAATTAGATAGAAGATAGAAAGATATTTGATATATTAACTGCGCGTAATGAATTTAAACTTGGACATTTAAAAGCAAATAAGTTGTGCCGTACAAGTGGCTTATGTTTGGAAACCATAATCACTCACCTAAAGTAATTAATGGTCATTTTGTAAGATTGAAGAAACTTGACACAGGTGTTAAAAAGTGAATTATTCCAATTTACTGGTCTGCATGCTCCATGTTAAAAAGTGAACAGCCCCTCGTCCATGGGGAAGAAACCAGTCACACGACTAACAGAGGGCCGGGGAGAGAGTTTTGGGTGCTTGGGAGAACACCATTGCGAGCCCCCGACTCCATGGGATGGGGTGGGATGAGTATCTCACCTGCCCGAAGGATGAGAAGGATCTTCTTCTCAAAGCAAGCATGAGGGAAAGGGAAGGGGGAGGAATTTGAGCCTCTCCTATGCAAGAGGGAGGGAGAAGGACCTCCTCTAAGTAAGGATGAGGCGAAGAAGAGAGAAAGCTGAGCCCCTTCATAGAGGAGAGAGGCAGCCTCTTCCAAAAGGACTAGGGAGAGGGTGCAGCAAAAGATGTGGGGAACTCAAAAATCTATATATACGATGCAAAGCCAGCCCCAACACATCAACCAATTGTTCAATCGCTTAATCTCTTTTTGCTCATCCTTTCACCTTCCAAAAATCAACACCAGGAGGCTCTATACAACAAGCAAGCGAGAGGTAATCGAGATGAGTCGGATCCCAGTCCCTGAGTGGGTGAGAGATTTGGTGCATCAGCATGGCGGCAATGAGCCCAGCTTCATAATGACCAAATCCCTCACGAATGCGGCGGACATGGACTTCCGAAACCAGAACCGCCTCCTCATCCCCTCTCCATACGTGGATGCCAACCTCATCCCCATGCTCTCTGAGGCCGAGAAGGCCGATGCCAACCTTCTCGAAAGGCCCCCCACAGCGAGGAGGAACACGCCCAGCACAAGTCGCGTTCAGGGAAGGAGGCATGGGGGACTGGAGGTTCGTGTGTACGCTCGAAGCGGGTTTTGGTTCCGCTTAATGCTCACTCGGTGGGACTCCACCGGATCCACTGTGATCAAAGGTTCGGAGTACAAGGCCTTATTGGACCGGAGTTTCCTTGGAGAGAATGATGAGGTGGAGATGTGGGTTTTCCGGCGAGGTGGTCAGCTGTGCTTTGTGCTTGGCAGGAGGGAATAGTAAGCGAGTAGTATTCAAGTAATAGCATGCTCTAATATCTGAAATGTCATTCCTGTTGGATTGGAGTCCGTTTAGTATGTATGTCGATGCATGAGCATGCAGTTGCCGTTTCATTTGTGTGTAAAAGTTGTGTTTGGTGTTTATTGTACTGAATATGATAGGTGGACTTGACGCCACCTAGGTAAGTAATTCGTGTGGGTTGGTTTGCCTTCTCTATGGTTGAAATAAAGGATTATCTCAAATTAAATTGGTATTAAATGGTTGTAATTTATTTATTTATTTATTTTGAGATTAGAGAGGATAGTGCCATGTTCCACTGCTAGGAAGTCGACTGCAACCTCTAATTTGTCGCCTTGAAGCGATAGAGTGTGCCACTAAGCTAATGCTTAAGTTGATGATATAGTTGAGAATGTTCTTTCTATTTTTTTCTTGAACTGATATCTGCTGGTGGAGGACGGAAGATAATTTCCGCCATCCGACTAAAACATGATGGCTTTCTATTTCCTTGTGGGAAGCTGCAAACTCCAGTGTCCAGTCTATCAAAGGGGTTAGAATGTACCCAATTCAATGAACCAAATATTCAGTACTTCCTCCAATCTATTGAAAAAATATTGAACCCAGCCACTTGCCAAATTAGAACGTGAGATAGCTCCAAACTAAACCTAAAAAAAAAATATTGCACTATTCTAATTTTGGATTTGAGTCTCCGATCCAAGTGATAGACAACCCTGGTGCTGGTGCAGAGGAATTGCATCCACAATAGGTCTTTTGACTAGTCCTCCAATTCAAACTCGATAATCCTTTGATCATTTTCTTTCTAGATGTTTCTTACTATACAATTCAGGTGAGAATAGAGAACATCTAAATCTAAATTTAAAAATAAAAGTTCAAGATTAAGAAGAACTACCACTTCAGTGGTAATTAAAGAAGAAAAGACTTGCCCTTCTCATCAATCAACCACCAACATGCCTCCTCGGCCTTTTCTTTTATGTCCCACACCCCAGAACCCAAGGCCCCATCTACCTTCAACCCCCTCCCCTCTCTTGCTAGCCATTCCCCTATGAAGCAAGGAGGAAGATCAAGAGAGCAGGGTGATGGCATTGAGGAATTGGGATGGCACTGTAGAAGCCTTATGTTCTGCATATTGAACCAGTAGTGGCAAATCAAAGAGCTAGGACATAGGCATTGGACTGAATCCGCCATTGGTATCATCATAATTCTATCCTCAACGAACTAGTAAGGCATCCCAAATTATCTCTAAAATTTTTATTTAGTAATTTATTAAAATAACTTCTCTTTCTTTAATCTCATCTTTCTTAGCCAAAATTTTTTTATCATTATCTTTGATATATTTAATATGAATCATATCTCTATTTACTCTTTCTCTTAACTTGCAATTATATATGTATATATATGCATATCTTTCTTTATAATTTTAGTTTTTAGTTTGTAATATAATTCTTCATGTGTCTTACATCTAGTCTCCTGTATTTTATTTTACTTCTTTCTTAACTATCTTACGGTTTTTATATGTTATCTATTCCAAGATATAGGTAGTTTTGTATAGCTTTCTCTTGTAGCCTTAACCATTAATTAAGCTTTTTCATTTCACTACTAAGCTTTCTGGTATATAGTCCTTTTAATTTCAATTCCTCTAACACTTCTATCGCTACTTTTCTAATTCTATTAGCTATTTTTTTCCATATAGCATCGATTTCTTAATTTATACACCATTTTTCTTCCTAAGTTACTAGTTTCTTCTATTTCAAATTTCATCATCTAATCCTCGAATTCTTATATTTTTAGTTCTTCTTCTTCAATTCTTAATATATATATATATATATATATCCATCCATAACCATCAATCTATATTATATTTTTAATAACTCTCCCTCAGTATAACCTTAGAATCTTTATAAAAAGCTTGATCAATTTTTCTATTAAGGAAAAAATCTATTTGATTAGCGTTATATTAACTTTCAAAAGTTATTAGATGAGAGTCATTCTTTATAAAATATGTATTAGCTAATATTAAATTATATATCATTACAAATTCTAAAATGATATTTTTTTTCTTTATTTCTATCTCTAAATCCATAACCTTCACGTACTCTTCGAAAACTTATATTATAGTTTCCTATATGTCCATTCAAATCTCCTCTAATAAATATTTTTTTCATTAGAAATCTTTTAAATTAATCCATCTATATCCTTTTAAAAACTTTGTTTTATAGCATTATCTAAACCTATTTGAGGAACATAAGCACTAATAATATTAATTGACTCCTTACCAAACACTAATTTTTGGATTAAAACTTGATGGCTTTCAATCTTCTTGCGGTAAGCTACAAACTTCGGTGTCCAGTCTATCAAGGAGTCAGACTGTATCCAATCCAATGAACCAAATATTCAGTGCTTCCCCCAATTTACTAGAAAATATTGAACCCAGCCACTTGCCAAACTAGAACTTGAGATGGCTCCAAACTAAAGAATAATCAAGTATAAGATTCGAAAGAGCTACCACGTCAGTTTGTAATTAAGGAAGAGATGCTTGAATGAAGATTAACTTGAGTATAATCAAGTATGTGCGTGTGCGTGCGTGTGTGTATATTAAAGCATATATATCAGTTCACAAATTTTAGATGTTCAATAATGTAAGGGCCTTAAAAGCCATCTGCGGTGTACCATTGGCTATCATTTTGGAAGTTTGCGCATGCCCCTGACCAATCTCCCAGACCCAAAATTCCCCCATGTTTTTCCCATGGATTTATTGATTATTATCAATCAGGGTAATTCCCAATGCTTGGATTCAAACAGGCCATATAGATTGGGTTTTCTGAATGGATTTCCTCCGCCCTCCCTGTGCAAAGCCGGTTTGATTATGGTGTTTAGCAACGACGAGCATACCCAGCTTCGATCACTAACATGAGGGCGTGACACAGACAGCGCCAGTGAATGGTATAAAAGAATTAATTTATTCCAAGTTACTAGCCTATTCCATGACAAAAAGTCAACAGTCCCTCATCCACGGGGAAGAAACCAGTCGCCCGACTAGTAGAGGCGAGGGGGAGCGCATATTTGGATGCTTGGGAGAACACTATTGTGAGTCCCCGACTCCATGGTATAGGTCGCGATTAGTATCTCCGCTAAGGATGAGGAGGATCTCCCCTATGGAAGAGGCTGGGATAAGGACCTCCTCTAAGCAAGGATGAGGGAGAGAAGAGAGGAAGGTGATCAGCCCCTTACTAGAGGGGAGGTGCAGCCACGTCCAAAAGGACTAGGGAGAGAGGGTGCAGCAGAAGAGATGGGAACTACTCCTATATACAGACAATCATGCTCTCTTCCTTCTCCATCCAACCATAGCACGATATGCATACAAATCCAACCCATTAGCCACTATCGTCGCTTGCTCTCCTTTTGCTCCTCCTTCCACCTTCTAAAACGCAACAGTCGGAGCCTCCATACAAGCAGAGTGAGAGGAGGTAGAGATGGGTTGGATCACAATTCCTAACTGGGTGACGGATTTGGTGCGTGAGCATGGTGGCGATGACCGGTACCCCTGGTTCATAATGACCAAATGCCTCAACGGTTCGGACATGGACATCCAGCGCCAGAACGGCCTCCTCATCCCCTCCCAATATGTGGATGCCAACCTCATCCCCATGCTCTCTGAGGCCGAGAAGGCCGCTGCCGGCCTTCCCCACGTGCCCACAGCGACGAGGAAAATGCCCAGCACTAGTCGTGTTCAAAGAAGTAAACATGGGGGACTGGAGGTATGCGTGTACGCTTTAGGCTAGTTTCGCTGCCACTTGATGCTTGCTCACTGGGACTCCGAATCAACTGTGTTAAAAGGTCCGGACTACAAGTGCTTATTGAACCGGTGTTTCCTTCAAGAGAATGATGAGGTGGAGATGTGGGGCTTCCGGAAAGGTAAGCAGGGCAAGCTGTGCTTTACGCTTGGCAAGAAGGAACGGTAGCGTGCTCTAATATTTGAAATGTCATTCCTATTCTCGCTTGGTGCATGAGTATACGGTTGTCGTTTCCTTTCCATGTAAAAATCGTGCTTAGTATTTATTGTATTGATCGTTGATTAGTGGACTTGATGCTAATTGGCTTGCTTTCTATGTGGTGACACATTGATCAACTAAAGGAGTATCTTCAATAGAAAAGAGCGCTGCTGTCAATTACCCCCTGGAAAATGATAGTTGAATCCTAATTCTATGGCAGCAACACATGATGACAGCAAACTTGATTCATAAGGGCATCTAGGCCAAGGTTGACTTTCGTTAACATATATGGCAGAATATGCTGGCAGCAAATTTGATTCATGCTCATCATTAAGTTCATTGCTAAATTCCAAACAGAAATGAACTGCCACGTCAGTTGGTAATTAAAGGAAGAAAACAAAAATGAACATGTCCTTCTCGTCAATCACCGGCCAGCATAACTCCTTAACACTTTCTTCTACCTCCCCCACCGCAGACGCCAAGGCCCCATCCGCCTCCAACCCCCTCTCCCTCTTTTGCTGCCCATTCTCCGGTGAGGCAAGGGGTAGATCAAGAGAGCAAGGTGATGGCGATGAGGTATATGATGGCACTGTAGAAGCCTTATACTCTGCATGCTGAACCAGTGGTAGCAAATCAAAGGGCCAGGACATGGGCACTGGACTGAATCTCGCCATTGGTCTCATCCTTCGCCAGTTACCAGCATTGGTGCGATAAGGATGGATTGTTTGTGGTATGCCAAGTGCTAATATCCAATGCAAAGATTGAAGACAGAGGACGAAGGGGGGGAAGGAGTTGAGTTTGAATGGTCACCGCAGGAAAGAGAAGAAAAATGGGCACGCAAAGCTAAGAGGAACCACTTCATGTTATATTTTTGAACCCAAAACCCAAAAACACACTTACCAATCTAAATATTCATGTTCATTACCGCCCATTTTGTTATACCGACTGCTTTACAAGTTTCTAAAAAAATCCCAAATTAAAGGAAAGAAGCAACAAATATGAGACATCGATCAAGATTAATTGAGTTCCACTTGCCCATGTATTGTTCATGCTTACGTTATTTTCAATGTATAAGCTCAGTTTCATAGTATTATTATATCTTTACATTCAAAATCATTGAATACTAGGTATATTCACATGTAATGCATAGACGCTAATATGATTGATCAAATAAATAAAAAATATAAGTTTATTTTTTAAAAATTTTAAAGTATTAATTTTGAATTAAAAATGATAATAATATAATGAAATATATTTAGTAAAAGTTTAGATAAGATAAGAAACACATTGTACTTAAAAAAAAATCAAACTCTCCGCAAGTTGTTTATTAAAATGGTGCCATCGTAGAGAGACTTTGATAATACCCTTGAATCCAAAACAAAAAATTAAGAAAAAGAAGAGTTATAAAAAGTTATATGGTAGGACTGCAATATAATCTTTTGATAAAAATAAAGTACTCAACGTTTTCTTTTTTTTTTTTGGCACTTTGTTCTTGTAGTGTCAAGCAATGTTTTTAATTCGATCAGCTAATTCTTCAATATCTTATATTTTTATTATTAAGTTTCTCATGAATTTAATTCACAAAATTAATAGTAATAATGAATTAACAGTTAGCAATATGACACCATAATTATTCTGATGAAGATCTTACCTAATAGGAAGATTTACCTCCAATTTTATGAGTCAAAATGGCCTAAAGATCTTTTAGCAGGCTCTTTAGAAAAAATTAATGTGCCAATATTTGTGCTCAAGGGTGAAAGCTAGGTGTAGAATTTCTATGTTATATTTGTTGCATCAGTAAAAATATAAACATGTCAATGAGTCAACAGGAACTTGAGATTTATTTTTTTTGAAGAGTTTTATTTTATTTGAATTCTATCACCTTTATTTTTTTAAAAAAATACCTTTTTTTAAATCAAAATATCAAATCAATTAAACTCTTTTTAAAATTTAAAAATATTTTTTTCTAATACATATATTTTACTTATCTTATGCTTCTTTGATTATCTTATGCTTCTTTGAGTTCCATATGTCAGAAAAAAAATATATATCATAATGTTATAATTTAAATTTAATAATATAAAATTGAAAAAATAATTCTATATTTTTCCATCTAATGACACATTTATAAAAATATATTGTCAAAAATTATGATTGATAATTAGTGCTTGTTATTTTTTTCTTGAGATACTCTTCTTAATTGTATTTTGTTATATATTCTTAAGATATGCTTATATTATCACACATAATATTAAATTCAATACCTCTTTAGTTATTCTTTTTAAAATTGTCACTCTGGTTTGTCTCCATCTTGAAGATATGAAATCTATGATTTTTGGGTTTTGCTACCGTATTTTTATTTAAATATTATCAATAACAACCATTCAATTTTATTTAAATGAATGCTAATTGCAGCCCATTTCAGTATATTATTATGTGTATGATTGTTGTGGTAAAAATAAATAAATAAATAAATAAATAAATAAACTATATGAACTATTTGAAAATCTTTAGATCTTTTGCGTCGCTGATGCAGTAAAAATAAAAAATAAAAATAAAAACTTGATAGGCTATTTGAAAATCCACGGTGGGGTAAAACATGTGGAACTACCAGGGCAAATTCATAAGCCATTTCGAGACTACTGGCCAATGCGCCCTATTTTTTAGCCAGACCCAACTCTCCTGAAGCCGCCTCTCGTGGCCTTCGACTGCTACGTTCGCCGAAGGCACTTCCCCTCCGCCGAGGCTGGTGAACCGGCGGTTTGAGAAGAGGAGCCGTGGAAGGTCTGCATGGAGATGCGGCGGGCGGTTCGCCAAACGGATGGAGGTCGACCGCATCAACTCCACCGCCGCTGTGGTGGCCGCACTGGCGGACCATACCACGCTATCCTCGTAATTTTGATGGTGTGCCTCGAGCTTCGTCGGAAGATGTATTTTAACGGTGGCTGATGCTAACTGATCAGGAATCTGTATCCTAAAAACTTGAGTGAAAATTAATGGGTAGTAAATAAACTTAAATTATAAGCATGGATGCAAGGGTGGCTCCACGGTCGGACCCTATCCTACCATCGCTCCATGGGTAACTCTTTCCTCTTGCTCACTGTAAATCGATTTTGATATCATTTGTAACCCTCTACTAGTTTAATTAACTCTGTTAAAACTATGTAGCCTAAAAACTTAAGTAAAAATTAATGGATATTGAGTAAACTTAAGTTATAAGTATATAGCATTTTTTTTTTTTTTTGTTCTGTAGAATTAAATTTGGGATACAGAATTCTTTACTATAACGATGGTGTTAGCTTAGTCATATTTTTATTTAAAAAAAAAATAAAGTTCATCAGCAAAACTCTAGGATTTTTATATTTTAAAACTTAACACTGTTGCTTTTATATTTTAAAACTTTAAATCATCGGTCATGGCACTCATTATTTATATAATTATATAAAAATGTTGTAATTGATCATTCATGATACCGCGCACGAAGGTTCCGAGGGAACCAACAGGGAGAGAAGCCAGCCTTTGGCAACCTGCTCGAAGGTTTCTCGATGGATGTGACTTAAGCCACCGATTGGAAGGGAAGCCGTTTGCGAACTGGCCGAATGTTTCTCGAGAGATGTGGCTTGAGAGGAATGGTGGAGCCCGCCGACATACAAAGCTGGAAAGGAGCTATAGACGGAGGTATGATATTGGAGGATACCAAGACGATAAAACACACAACTTAAATTTGATAAAATGTTAATAGGTATGAATAAAATATAAATAATTTAGATCAAAATTAAATGAATTTATTACATATAATTAATAAATAAATCAGATTTTGAATTGAAACACTAATTAAAAATTAATTTATAATTGATCTTATTATTAAATAAATTAATTCATATACTCTAATTCATCAATCCAAACATGACCCCGCTATATCTATTTATCTAAGTTAAATCATTTTTTAATTAATTATTATTTTATTATTATATAAGATCCAATAATTGAATGAAAATAGATTGGAAATAATTAAAATTGCATTGAGTAGATATATTATCATAATTCATAACTCAAAATCCTAACTTTCAAAACTAAAAATATAATAGATATGTATATATATATAGGTATTATATAAATTACACAAATTATACAGAACACATGGGTTATGCATTCATGTCAATCCGAATACGACTTAATTATTATATGAGTTGCACAGATCATGCCATGTAATCCTTATAATATATAAGTTAGGTTTTGGTTTATATTTTTGATCCGATTAATAAATAGATTAAAATTAGATTAACTCATTTATCATTATATTTTGAAGTTGATGGATCTATTTATTTATGATCCGTCAATCCAATTTATCATCCTTAGAGGATCTACAAAATTTAATATTTATTTAATAATAATTAATCTTCATCTTCTTATTGAAACCTTCTCAAGTTTACTTCCCTCTCATACACGTGTGTGCGTGTGTATAAATAAATAAGATTAGAGTGACCTTAGACATCCAGCCATATATTTTTTATTATTTTTATTTTTTTATGAATCTCCTATTTTTATACCTCCATTTATTTTATTATTATTTTCCTTTCTACTAGAAAGTCCATCAAACTACAGGGAGCGTCTCATTATTATTTAGTTTTATTTCTCAAGTTGAACCAACAGCTGCATGATATGATATAAAAAAAAAAGCTTATCTTATCTCTCTCTCTCTCTCTCTCACAGCACAAAGTTTTATTATTGAAGGTAACTCTATAATGATAGTTAAGTGGATTTGGTCCACTGCTGACTTCCTCCATTCTTTCCAGTGAAGTATTAAGTTAATGCTGCTCTCCTTCAAAGTGAGCCATAATTAGACTTATATCCAACGAGGCAAAATAGGTTGCTGACTCTGCCTTCATATGAGTTGATTTCTATTTGCTTGAGGTGTTTTATTCTCGTCACTCCTAATGCTTTTTTTTTTCTTAAAAAAAACGCCTGATTGGTATCTGCCATCATAAACTTGAATTAGTTATCATTAATGATATATTATTATTATTATTATTGGATGCGTCATAATTAGTTGCTGAGCTATCTACTAACAATTAGTGACCACCCCGCTTCGCCCGTGGGTGGTGCGTTGGTGGGCGCGATGGGGACCTAGAGAGCGTACGGAGAGAGCGGCTCTTCCCCGCCCTCTACGCCACGTTCCTCTCCTCGCCTGTGACGTGCTATCTCATAGGCCCACTCTCCACCCCGCGCTGGTTGGTCCAATCCCACCTTCCCTTCCCTTCCCTTCCTTTCCCTTCCCTAGCTAACTCCAACGGTCGGTCAAGAAAAAAAGAGAAAGGAAAAAAGAAAAAGAAAAAAGAAAAAAAGAAAAAAAACTTCTCCTCCACCATTTGCACAGCCTTCCGAGCTCTATAAAAGCGTCCTATTGTTGAACGGGCCTGAACACTCTCCATGCCAGAGACGAAGGGGAAGGTGATGGAGACGAGGATGAAGTCAGAGACGCGCCTTCTTTGGCTGCTCTCTGTGGTGGTTCTGCTCTTCGGTGCTTTTGGGCTTCCTGTCACCGACGGCGCCGGGTTTAGAGTCGACCCGGCCGCGTGCAACGGATCGATAGCGGAATGCCAAGCGGAGCAGGAGTTCCTGCTGGACTCGGAGGCGAACAGGCGGTTTCTCCAGCAACAACAAAGGCTCGGAAACAACGCGCTGCGCCCGGACCGGCCGGTCTGCAGCGTGGGCGTCGGCCAGTCGTACGGCGGCAACTGCCTGCCTCTTCCGTCTAACCGCCTCATCCGGAGCTGCAACCCGTACGACCATTGCCGGATCGATGGAAGGTGATCGTCTCGACCGGCAGAACGTCCGTTCGGTGCTTCTACTCTCTCGAAAAAGGTTTCCATATGATGGTTTTGTCGTATTTGTAACGAAATTACCTCTCGGAGAAAAATTCATGGAATAACGGAGAGGTTCTTTCCATCCTTGTTGTCCAATCTATGCTCTGTATTTTAAGCGATTAATTTGAACACCCTTGTTTGTCAGTGGATTGCTACGTGACGAATCCTTGGCCGAGTTGCCTGGTTATAGTTGGCCATATCCAACTTGAAGACGGTAGAAGCAGTGGACCATCGTAAAATTTTCTTTTTCTCCGACTTGTAGCCTCGTTTCAGGGCGAGGCCAATTAATCTGGAAGGTAGAAGCATGTGGAAATTTTGGTCCACCGAGCATTATAATTGTTTAGGACTATTATTTTTAGAGATGCGTCATTTTTATCTACCATCTAGGTCTAAAGTTTTGAGGATATCCCCTTGCTAAAAAGCAAGTACGTGCTGCCAGCAGGCGCCCAATTCACATGACTTTGGAGGACATCAATGGCAACAGCATTAGCCTACTCTGTTTTTCACTTTTGAGGGCAATCAATCTTGTAAGTGTACAAAGAAATAAAGTGATGTTGGATAATATTTTAGAAATAAAGTGGCACCAATTAACACTCAGAATGGGATCCATTGCAGCAGTACAAACTTCGCATGCTGTATATATTTCGGACACCTATGGCTGTACCTTTATCCATGATTCATGCACGTAATATCTAATAAATTCTTCTATAATTTTTAAATAAACCACAGCTGTTCGTATTTGGGATAGGATATGCTTGGAATTCTGGGAGAGAGGATACATATGGTTGGAATTCCGTGGTACACTTATCCACTGTGTCATCTTTTAAGAAATAATATTGGGACCGCTGGCAATCAAACCCCATGTTATCATTGGGCGGTCTCATGAGCGAGGTTAAGTCTCGTGATGCTTGGACCACCATTAGTGTTGCTAATGGCCACTAAGATACGATCATGTAAGACTCATGATGCGAGGACCGCCACAAAAATACTATCATGAAAGATTTAATATAGAAAAATAACCACTGTTCACTAAGAGATACATCTCTTAGGGCCATTCCAAAGTATAATTGATATAAAATTTAAAATGATTAACATTTTGAATCACCTAAATTTTAAAATAAAAAACATATGTTACAAAATTAGTCTGCTCCTAATGCTAGGTATATTTAAATATAATAATTTTAGCTTGATTCGATAGAGATTTGCCTCGATCAGCATGAGACTTTTAGGCTTTAATCTGATTGGAGATAGATTTTGAGAAAATTAAAAATTTTATTACTAAAATCATGATAGGGATAGTATATAAATTATATTTTTATCCTTCATATATATATATATATATATATATATATATATATATATATGAGTAAATTAGGACTATTATTTTTTCATAAAAATTTTATATTTATTATATAATTTTAATAGTAAAAATAATGTGATTTTTATATTTTTTTATATAATTAAATTATAGCTTTAATTAAAAGAGTAATCAAAGTATGTTTTTTAAAAATAATCTTAAGAAAAAAAAAAAAACAAAAGACTAACAAGGGACAATAGGTTGAGGTTAGAGATCACCATTCCTATGGGATCATGGATTGGGGACTAAACTTTTTATCGGAACAAGCATTAAGATGGGGTATGAGAAATTGAAGAGAAAGATAAGATGAGCAAAAACCAGTTCTAATTCATCTAGTTGTATTTCATAGCTGTATTTTATTTTATCATCATGGAACTCGCTGGAATAATTTCTGCCGTAGCAGTCCTTTACAATTTGGCAAACCAACTTTTTTAAGTCGGCCCATGTGGACTCTTGGTTGTTTGTATTCTTACTTGTCTATTTTGTTGTTTATTGCAATTGGTTTTCATCGCACGTGATGTTTGTTTATTGCAATCGGTTTTCACTGACACGTGAAGGTCCTTTTGCAGTTTAGGTGTGGAAGAAATTTGATGCCACCTGCCATCCTTAATAGATCGGTAGACTAACCCTGGATATAGTAGTTTCATATAAAAAAGAAAAGGTATTATTGGAATTTAAAGATTGAAAAATTTTAAAAAATTATTTGGAAAATATTAACATGACACGGATTTAATACCTATATATTTTTGAATTATTAGGTTTAGATTTGAGGGAAATGATTAATTTAAATTATTATGGGCTTTTGAGATAAAGTAGCACTTTCTATTTTGATATATACTAATAAATAAATGCATTATTACAAATTTATCATCAAATTTTAATTTTTATCGCATCAGAAAATATTATAATGATGTTATTTCTCATGGAATTCATTTTTTTTTATGAAATTATTAAATCATATTTCAAGGTTGAAAATGTATTGGATGATGTTTGATATTTTGGCTAATTGACTTCATCTATCAAATTATGCTATTTGATTTATGACTTTTGGAATCAAGCAAGAAATGATATTTATTGAATACATTATTAAAAATATTATACACTTTTTGGCATCATCAAATATGGATATTGAAAATTTTGTTTCTTTTATAAATCTTTGAATATTTATGAAACTTTAATGTTGAAAAGAGAATTTGAATTGATGAATATTTATTTATACATATAAACTCTCGGCCAAACGATAGATGATATAATGTCGAAGAGCTATACTGCAGTGATAGTATTTGACATGGGCTTATTCTGTAAGGCTAAATATAGTCTTAGACCTATTCCGCAAGCTTAAATACAGTCTTGAGCCTATTCTGGAGGGCTATATGTGATCACGGACGTATATCGCATGCATTAAATATAGCTGTAGTACTTGATCGAAGAGATAAAAGAAAAATGAGATTTCAAATTCGATACATACAATTTGATATTTGATTGTCTTATTAAAGTTTAAATTTGATATTTCATTTTGATTATTGGACATATGGAATTCACACATATATTTATGTGATAGAAATATGATATGTTAATTTGTGCATTCATTGAAATAATATATTTATGATTTTGCTATATATGTTAAATGTATATGATTCTTTGCATATATTTATCGAATTATAATCTTAAATACTGCTTAATCTGATTTTATTAAAATGAAGTGTTATTTATTAGGTTGTCAATCTCATTATTATTTATTTATTTATTTATTCAGATCTAGAAGCTGAAAAGTAAGTTGAGAAAAGATTAGAGGATTAGAGGGTATGCCTGATTCTCTCTACATACATATGATGATATGGAATTTTGATAAGCAAATATAATGAAAATATATGTATATAAAATTATAGTAAAAACACGTATGTACAAAAAAATATTAGTCTAACTAGATCATAACTAAATTCAGTTAACCAAGATCAAAGAGATCTACTCAAGATTCAGAAGAAAATCATAGGTCATTCAATTTTAAGAAGGCCTAACCTCAAGTTAACATTATTAACTAATTGCCAACACCTATATATACATCATCAAAACCTCAAAAAGGCTAATGAGTGTAAGACTTTTTTTCTCTCTCTCTTCTTTCTCATTTTTCTCTTTTTCTTTCCTTAAACTCAAAGGGAACTACCTTGATCGTCAGAGGGAGGGACTCCTGAGGGAGAAACCTTAGGACCTCTAACAAGTTTTAAGAGCGGTTGCAAGCGATTCCTAGTTTCTTGGGCAAAAATCTTCATCAGCAAATGATTTCTTATAGCAAAGGCTAAGTTTAAGTTTTCTTTACAAATAAATTTCATCTGTTGATCTGCTAAACCAAAAATTAGTATCAACAATACGTAAATTAATTTTAGTTTGGTCGGTATATATTAAAGTGCATTTTCAGGATATGTATAATTATATTAGACAATAGAAAATAATATTTGTATATTTTTGTGATTGTTAGAAATCTAGAGGTTTGCATAAGGTGATAATCAGACAGAAGTTAAAACATATGCATTGTTCTGATAATTACTACCATCCATGTATGAATTTATTATTATTTTATTAAATATATTCAGCTAAAAAAAACCTTTTATGCTTGTGGAGCCAATCTTTTTTAAGTACACTGGCTGCTGTCATGACCTTAAATAGGATTGAATTTAGGGCGTGACACATTGTTTATCTAAAAGCTATTATAATTATTTTATTTAAATTTAGTTGGCATGACCTATTTTGTGACTGAGGCTAATTTAATAATATCCATTTTCAAAGAATGGTACTTAACTTTAGAATTGAAGTGGCTTGAGAAGCAGGTTCCAACAGCTACCGCGGAAGAGTTGGCAGTGGATTAAATAGAGTCCTTCTGATATGAATTCGTTGCGAAGCGCATGGTGTTGGGGGTTGAATCGTAGTGTCGAAGTTTATGCAAGCTATACAAAAGCACCAGGTGGTGGTGCTATGTTATTAGCCTGCGCCTCGCCTGTAAAAATAGTTTTATTTATTAAAAAAAAGATTTTGTTTATCTCAAATTATTTTTCTTTCAATATTTATTTGAACAACAATCCGGCTTGATAGGATCGGATCAGTTCAGTTCTCTGAGTGTTAATAAGAATAGTTTTAGATCACATTTGGATCGATTAATGTTCTGCATATTAAAATTTAAGGTATCACATGGGCCTCATAAGTTATTTATCACCTCTACTAAAATATATAAAATAGATCAAGAATTATTATATATTTTAGGATCGAAGCTGCTTTAGAGTTCAAAAACTGATATTAATCCGATTAGTTCTAAATTTTAGCCTGGAATCGTTGAATCAGGACCCATGGCTCTGATGCTTATGCCTGCTGGTTTTTTATGCAACGAAGCAGAGAGACGGAGGAGGAGGAGGAGGAGGAGGAGGAGGAACACTCCCTTTGGATCTCAGGTGAGAGACTCCCTAGGCCAGAACGTCTTCAACCCGGACAAAGCCGTCTGCAACACGGCCCGAGGGATAAACCCACCGAGATCCGGATACCACTGCCAACGGACTTGCCAAAAATACTATCAGCGTCGTCGTTAAGATGGCTTCAAGCTATGAGGGCTGGATGGCTTCGCCCTTAATTAACTAGCGTTGGATTAGGATAAACCTTAGCGTGGCTCGGGATACATTAGTTCAAACCTGGGAAGTAAGGAGACTTTGATGGGGCTGGGCATGAACTTTCCCGGATGGAAGGTTGGTTTAATTTCTGTAATGTTTTACCTGAATGAGTGGAATGGATGCAACTCGACTAGAATGAACTTTTTGATGTCTTCTGTTCATTGTTCATTCTTTTATGTCTATATTCCCCATCTCCTCCATATATCTTTGACGTAACCTAAGGGTGCAGCCAATGGCACTTGGTTTATGTGCCTTCAATATTCCTGTAGTAGTGTAGAACAAATTTGGTGCCTCTACCAGAGCTGCGATTCCGGTTTTTCTTTTTTTTTTTTTTTTTTTCTTGGGAGTCTATTCATTTAACCAGCTTTGATAAACTAAGAAGTTATATAAAACTATTGAAGGTTAGATGTAAAATATTTATATGCTTTAGGGCCATACTTCAAAAGTTTAGCCTCTATTGACTAATCATATAATATATCCGGTCCATCATATCAATTTTCTCTAATTTCTAATACTTCTCACTGCATATATTCTTATTGCACAAGATAAATATATAAGTGTGTACACAATCATTATGCAGTAAGGAGGGTTAAAAATTTAAAAAAAGTATCTGTGAATTGAATGTTAATAGACTGATCAATAAGGATTAAGTGTTAAAATTTGATTTACTGAAGTGCTAGACATCAATTAAGCCTCTCTTCTATCTTAAAGGCTTGCAAGAGGTGGCTGGCCAACTGACTAGCTTATTTTTATTGGTACCTTCCATGCGACAAAGAAACCATGTAAAGAGCATAAAGAATTGGAGTGGTACTCTACAAATATTAAATAATAGGTCTTAAGATGGTTAATGGAATCTTTTGCTAAAGATGAATTTCACATCCTCGAAAACAAAGGACATGATCAATAGCCTTCATTGGTTTTAGGAGCTCACATTATGCATACTAAAGGCAAAAATAACTATTATAATTTTGTCCTCTTTACTATAATTCTGCTCTCTTATGTATGAATGTACAAATAACAATTCAAGGTTACGCTATACAATTCTCATAGTGAAAATGAGTTCAGGCATGTGTTTAGTCCTATATTAATTATACGTAAAAAAAATTTTAGATCATTATATAAGATTAAAAAATTTAAATAGTATCTTCTAACCAAATTTTTCTGTGAAGACTTATATTGTTTAATATCCATAAAGAAGAAGATGCATTTTACGTACTATTTTAAATAATAATTATTATAATATTGATATTATATTATTTAATTATTTCAAGTTAGACTATGGGCTTTTTTGATGGAAATATTGGTAGTAAAGCTTTTGAAATTAAAACTTTTAGAAAAATCTATTTGCTATTTGTTAATTATATTTTTAAAGCACCATAAGGCTTGAACATATATTTAGTAACCAAATTAAGAAAATACTTTTAAAATAAAAATAATAAAAAACATTGCATAAGACTTTTAATTATCTAACCTATTAAAAACATAATTACAAATTATTCTAATGATATTATAATATAATAATATCATATTATAATAATATTAAAAGATATTATATTATAGTATTATAATATAGTATAAGAAAATATAATAATATTCTACTATAATAATGATTATAATGTAAGATTATTATAATATATTATTTTATATCATATAATATAATTATAATAATATTTTCGTACAATTATAATGCTTATATTTTATTTATAAAAATATTATAATATTATTATAATATTATTATAATATTATTATAATAAAATATTTAAATATAATATATTATATTACTATAGTTATATTATATTATATTATATTATTATTATATTATGATATTAAACATTGTTTATTGTTTTGGTTCGAATATATACTCTATAAATTTAATAAAAATAGCTTTACAATGCATGCTAAGTAGAGTTTTTAACAATTTTTTTTATTATTATTTTTTATGAAACTAGAAAGCATTTTTACAAACCATACCAAATATCGTGAGATCGCTGGCTTTTTAACAGCGTTGTTGGTTCTGGATCATTGCGCGCGCTGCAAGCCCACCCAAAACCATTGCCCAAGCCCGCCCACCCAAAATCATTGCCCAAGCCCAACTTCAACGTCACGTGCCCACCGCGTCCATCCCGGCCCGACGGGTTGACACCCGATCGTCGCCCTCCTCCCGGAACCTTCTCCCCTCTGTCCCCCTCCTTATTCTCCCCTCTCGCCTCAAGCCTTCACCTACTTCCACTCTCCCGAACCCGGCGCCGCCCAAAAGAAGCAGCGCTGTCTACCAAAAAAACAGAGAAAAAAGAAGCAGTGCTGATAGAACGATCCATCGACCCGGGAAGAGACCCTAGAAAGAGATGGAAGGAGGCCAGCCCCCCGGAGCAGCCGCTTCCGCCTCCGCCGGTGGCGGCGGCGGCGGCCCTGCTCCTTTCCTTCTGAAGACCTACGACATGGTGGACGACTCCTCCACCGACGACATCGTCTCCTGGAGCCACGCCACGACCAGCTTCGTCGTTTGGAATCCCCCGGAATTCGCCGCCCGCCTCCTCCCCACCTACTTCAAGCACAACAACTTCTCTAGTTTCATCCGCCAGCTCAATACTTACGTAATACCCAAAACCCTAGCTCGTTTTCCCTCCTCGATTCTCATCATCCTGGTTTAGGTTTTTTGTTCTGGAATTGATCTGAAAATGAAGTCAAAATTTTGATCTTGATGGATAGGGTTTTCGCAAGATCGATCCGGAGAGGTGGGAATTCGCGAACGAGGAATTCGTCAAGGGGCAGAAACATTTGCTCAAGAACATCCACCGCCGCAAACCCATCCACAGCCACAGTCACCCGCCGGGCTCCGTCGCTGACTCCGAGCGGGCGGCGCTGGAGGAGGAGATCGACAGGCTCACGCGGGAGAAGACCGCCCTCCAGGCCGACCTGTGGCGGTTCAAGCAGCAGCAGTCTGGGACAAAGAACCAGCTTGAGGACCTTGAGCGGCGGCTGGCTGAGATGGAGCAGCGGCAGCTCAAGATGATTGCTTTCTTGCAGAGGGCCGTGCAAAACCCCCGATTCGTAGAAAATCTCGTGAAGATGGCGGTGCCGTCGTCGGCAGATTTCTCAGCTCTTCATAAGAAGAGGCGATTGCCGGGGGCGGAGTATGAGGCCTCAGAGAATAGCAGCACTTCGAAGCCTGACATCGGGCATGGATTCCACACAGATTTTTGTGATAAGCTGAAGTTGGAGTTGTGCCCAGCTATTTCGGATAATTTGGTCCCTGCGAGCACTCAGAGCTCCCATGAGGATAACGGAAGCCCGCACATGAAGCAACCTGAGTGCGACCTCGCGAAAATGGAAAACCTTCCTTTCTCACCGCAGCCACTAGACCTTTCGGATACAGGGGCATCTGTATGTCCGACAAAGAATTTATTGTTTCCAACAACAGTTGATGAAGGAGATGGACACTTTTCATGCCATTTGAATCTCACTCTTGCTTCATCTTCAATGCAAAAGGACAGTAATCAGTATTCAAGCAGAACTTCAAACTCAGATCATCATGTTGCCAATGCCAGTGAGTTAAGGGCAGCTAACATGAGTAGGGATGACAATCTTGTTAAAGCTGTGGGGAATATCCAAAGTACTTCCACTGATGCAAAAGCTGCCTCCTTGCAAGAGGCCACCCCAAGTAGTAATCAAGAACCCGCAGCTCATCAAGGAAGAGTGAATGATGTGTTCTGGGAGCAATTCCTAACTGAGAGGCCTGGTTCTTCAGACATTGAAGAGGCAAGCTCAAGTTTCAGGGCGAATCCTGGTCATGAGCAAAAGGAAGAGAGGAAGCAAGTCGATGAGAATGTACGGAGAAACAGAAAAGATATGGAGCAGCTTACTCTCTGAGTTGCTGATATAATAGTCTCTTCTTTGGTTTGGTGCCATGAGATACATGTAAGATTTCACAACCAATAACCTTGTACTATCTGCAGTTATGGTCTAAACATTTCATCTGATATGTGCTAATCATGATGCAGCATTCTATATGCATACATTGATGTGGCAGTGGATTAATGCTTGATGAGTTGGTCTTTTGCTCCAAATCTACAAAAGTAGTTTTGTGTTGATAGATGCTGCTGTTAGTCTCCAAACATTTTTTATATATTTATTAAAAATTGTTAAAGGACATCATGTGTGTCTATGGGCTAAGTGACTCAATTCGTTTGGGTGAATGGCAATAGGTTTCGTTTACATATTCATAAATATTTGTTTTTAAGTTGTAATGTTGAAGGTGATAGAGCTTTTATCTATAAAGCCTTTAAGTAAAAGATATTTGCTATTTGATAACTACATTTTTTAAGTGCCATGAAATTTTAACATATATTTAATAATCATACTGAGAAAGTAATTTTAGTAACAAGTAATGACAAAAAATGTTATTGTATAGTATTTTCAATCGTCTAACTATTTTATCAAAAACCATTATTATAAAGAATTTTTAATTTATAGATTATTTCTTTTAATATTTCAATTTAAATATCATAATAAATAATAACTTTTATGTTCTCATAAAAATAAAATAATATTTTTTGTAAGTTCATTATATAATATTATAATAGTACTATAAATTATTGTTATATTACATTATATTATTACAATAATATCATAATAATATATTAATAATAATATTTGAGGTTCAAGTAGAGCATCTTGATATCCCTGTGTATTTCTTGCTTTAATTAGACTAATGTTTTCATAGAATCAGTATATCCAACCGCAAGGGTAAAAAAAGTATTATATTCTATTTACATTGCATTCCATCTTTTCATTTGGAAGATGTTTGATATTATTATTATGATCATATGATATAATATAGCATTATATTATGCTATAAAATTATGATATTATGTTACATTACAAAATTATGTTGTATTTATAAAAATATTATATTGTTATACTATTTTTATTATAGTGACATTATAATAATAATATTTTTATACAGCATTATTACAACACAACATAATACTATATAATTATCATAGTTTATCATAATATATTATAATATGCTAAATTGTATTATTTTATGCTATTATAATATGTTATGATTATATTATGATAATTTTGTATTGTAATATTATATTTATCTGTTTTTGTGTTTCAAACTTGTGACCTTTAAGTCTCTATGAATTTTTTATTAAAATGAAAATAGCTTCTGGATGGTATCAAGTAGAACTTTTACTCAAAAGCTTCAAATTAGAGCTTTTCGTTGTAGACTTTTTCTGAGTTTTGGAGACATCAAGGAGCTATTTAGAATTTTTATCAAACATCTTAACATCTCCTAAAACTGTTTTTGGTCCTCCTGGAAGCACGTTTTGACCCTCCAAAAACAATCTCGGATGGGGCCTTACTTGACATGAATCTTGCTTTTATCTTTCTACCGCGGTTGGATTCTTTCCATGGTCCCCCACTATAGTCAGCATGTCTCGTTTTTCTAATAGCTTTATATTTAGAATACATTGAGTTTGTACATTTATGCTAGCAGAACTTATAAGTAAAAATTTTCAAGAAGCATTATTTTCTCTGAGTTATGAATTCTCACCAATGAGATTTTAATTTTCTTGTGACTTTTGAGGATGTTTATAGAAGCACTAGAGATAATAAAGTTTGGTACCATAATCTAGAGAAGGGATAAACTTTTTACCATGTCGCTCTAAAAACAAGAGATGGCAACTTCTATAGTCACTAACTATTTAATGATGCATTCTACAAAGAAAAGGATGACTTCCATAATTTTCTCTTTTTCCTTGTTTTAATTTTAGCATCATGCATCACTTTGGCATCTGGTCCAGATTAAGCAGTTCCATTTGCAATTTTTCTATGGTTCTTGGTTCCATTTTGTTATAGCTTCATTGGTAGAATTTAATATTGCGTAACACTATTTATGGCCTTCACCCAGCATGTCTTACCACTGTAATGAGTGAAACTGCTAGTAGCTTTCCCTTATCGATTTATAATATAATCATTTTAAAACTTACAAGAGTAATTGTAGCTTTTTTGGTTAACTTACTGTTCCATAGACCATTATATTTGACATAATTTCACGGTTATACTCTTAGTCAGATGGTTATTCTAGTTCTTCCCAATTGATTTGTTGGGCACTGTTTACTGGTGCTACAGTGCCATTTGTTGTTAAACTTTTTTATTAAGCCTCTAAACATATACAACCATGCATAAATGTATAGGTGCACAAGAGTATGTGCTTGTGCATGTGCTAGGATATTGGGAGATGCAACATATGTCAGAATAAAGAAATTAATAGAATTTGACCTGTGTAATGCATGTGGTGTGGAGATGGACAACACCCCAAGTGGAGCCTTGTAGATGCTGTTAAGTGTTTGTGGTTATTTAGAATATAAATAGAGATTCGGCTGATCTATGAGCACATTACAGGGACACCCCATGTGGAATTATGGATGCACATCCTGTAATTTTTGAATGGTTGTGTTCTTCTATTTTGTACATAATCTGATAGCCATGCCATTATTTTTGGTGGGGCACTTATGTTTCTCTTAGTAAAGAATTAATTCATAAGGATATCTTTATCTAAATATGATTATTCAGAAACTTGTGGAAAGTAGAGAACACGAGCTCTACATAGATAAATTCTCTAGAAAAAGAAAAAGGTTATTGGAGTCCAGCATGCAGAGGCTTCACCGAAGGGAGTTCCAGCCTGCATACAATATGCATGCGTGCGCGCGCACCTGTGTATGCATTTGTTTAAAAAAATCTATTGAATTGAGGGATGCATGTGCATGTTACCTATTCGTTATATACCACTACATCCTTTTTGAGCTGTTGCAAGGTTTGAAGTGTATGAAGTCCTGTTTCTTGATTAATGCACTTCCATCATATGTATCATTCCTGTAGATGTAATTTTGGAGAGGTGGACATGAGGAGGACATATCTAACTACAAAGCTATTGTATTTATTTATTCTCTCACTACTCTCTTTAAGATCCATGAATTTTTTGCTACTATTATTATGCAATATAATCTAACTATAATAATTAGTTGAAATCATCTATAATATTTTCAGTTATATTCATGGAGATTACATATATGTTCATGTGTTCTAAATTCCCTGGTAAGTGATATATATGATGGAGTAAGGGAATAGGTTCTCAAAATTTCCTATATCAAGAGGAAGACTTGTAGTATTAGGAAGATGAGAAATCAATCACCGCTAAAAGAATTTGAAAAGGAGATTAATTATGTGCCTTAGTAAGGTTTTGATAAGGAGATTTAAACCTTGATACAAATCTTAATATCCATTTATAAGCTTTGTATAGACATTGGGATGGAGATATACCCTTGGTGGGGTATTTAGTATATGTAAACCACAAATCATTGTGGGGTTTACTATCAGGAGCCAAGACTTATACAATGTGTGTGATGTAGGATGGCTAAGGGAACTTGCTTTGTGTTGCTGAAATATTAGGATTAATAAAGAGCAAAAGATGGAAAAATATATGGACAACTAAGCTTTGTAATGGGCAATAGTATGGGACTAATTGGAGACTTTAAGAACTTGAATTGAACAAGAAAAAGAAGAAGAAAGAAAAGTTTTAGGCATCACACCTAGGGTTCCTTTTTGTCACACCAAAGGGTTGATTGCATCGCACAATCTCAAAACAAAATTGCTGAAAAATTTTCTCAAAAGTTGTTATTCATTATGGAGAGAGTTTACATCCATATGTATAAAGAAAATATTCTTAAACCAAATGAAAATAGAACTCTAAACCAAATAGAAATAGGACTCCTAAAGGAACTACTAATTTGTCTAGGATTTGATTACAACTTTGACTAGAAAACTAATAAATCCTACACTTTAATAAAAAATGACAAAAAAATTTTGACTGCAACTTGGATGGCTAATTTTCAGCAAATCTGAAAATTACCAAAATATCCCTTCTTAAAGCAAACTTAAATAAAACTGATCTAGCACTTTTAACTTAAATAAGCATAAAATAAGAACACAATAACAATTGATAATGACTATTCTAACTTCCAATTAAGATTCTCATTATCAGTTGAGTGCCAAATTAGTGCTTGAGTATGAAAATTAGCCTTAGGATGTCTTTTAAAAACCTTGAGAGGCTGCTGCCACTGTGTTCCACCATCTCTTCCCGGCTTGGAAAAACTTGACCCCGACGAGTTGAATCATGGAATCTCTCATATAGATTATGGTCAAGTTGTTGAAATTCTTGCTCCGTGATTTATGTACAACCAGAGAATGGACGCCCTTTCCCTTTAACAAGAAACTTTTGGTAACCACCACCTCTAGTAGAAATTACTTGATCAACAATTCCTTCAATCTTTTCTTTCACATGCGAAGCTGGTAGAAGACGGATAACAATAGTTTCATTAGATGCATCATCATCGTGCCCATGATATAAAGTAAGATCTTCAATATTGAAGAAATTACTTATGCCCATGTCATTTGGCAAGTCAAGGATGTAGGCATTAAAGCTTATTTTCTTGAGGATTTTATATGAGCTAGCACTCCTTGAATAAAGCTTTTTATATGCATCCTTAGGATACCTTTCAGGTTTGATTCGCACCATAACCATGTCTCCTTGAAATTCTGTAAATTTTCTCCTCAAATCAGCATATACTTTGTAGCCTTCATTAATGATTGCAATTTTTCTTTGAACATCATCATATATCTCTCGAATATGCTTCACAAATTCATCTGTTTCAATACTAGTACGTGCTTGAACAGGTAAAGGAACCAAACTAATTGGTTTTCTTGGAAGAACACCCGTTGTAATTTCAAAAGGACTATGATAAGTTGTCTTATTCATGGAGCTATTATAAGCAAATTCAGCCATAGGAAGAACTTTATCCTAATTTCCAACATGATCATCAACACAACAATGAAGCAAATCACCTAGACTCCCATAAATCGCTTCAGTTTGCCCATTAGTATATGGATGAAAAGATGAAGAAAACTTCATCTTTTTGTTGAGTGTCTTCCATAAGATCTGGCAAAAGTAACTCATGAACTTCACATCATGATCAGAAACAATAGTCACGAGCAACCTATGAAGTGAACAATTTCATTAAAGAAAAGTTTAACAATATGGACAGCATCGGAAATCTTCAAACAAGAGATAAAATGAGCCATCTTGGAATAGTGGTCTACCACAACATTGAATCATGACCCCTAATAGTTTTAGGCAATCTAAGGACGAAATCCATGCTTAAGTCCTTCCATGGTTCATGAGGTAAAGGCAGTGGTATATATAAACCTGTGTTATTCTTCCTTTCGATATTTGACAAGTTTGACATCTAGCAACAATTCTAGCTACATCCTTTTTCAAACTTTGGCCAATAAAATTGATCTTCAACCATTGCAATGGTTTTGTCTTTTCCAAAATAACCTGCTGCTCCTTCGGAATGTAATTCCCGAACTACTTCACGTAGAGATGTGTTAGGCAAGTAAAGATAAGACCCCTCGAAGAGATAATCATCATGTAGCATAAATCTGAATACTCAGCATGTTGCTTAGCCATTAAATTGGTATATATCACATCAAAATCCTTGCAAGACAAGTAGTCTCTTTTAAGCAACTCAAAACCCACAATTTGAACAACCATGGAATTAAGCACAAGCACCACTCTACCAAGGGCATTGGTTGCCTTATTTTCCACTTCAGTCTGATGTTTAATAACAAAAGAATACTCTTGTAAGAAAGAAACCCACTTTTCATGTTGATAATTCAATTTCTTTTGAGAATTGGTATGTTTGAGAGTCTCATGGTCGGAATACAAAATAAACTCGGAATCAAGTAGTAACGCCAATGGTGAAGGGCTTGAACTACAGCATAAAATTCTTTATTGTAAGTAGAGTACCTTTGCTTTGCCTCATTTAGTTTTTCACTAAAATAAGCAATTGGATGACCTTGACTAAGTACTCTACCAATACCAACATGTGAAGCATCACAAGTTCAAATACCTTAGAGAAGTCTAGAAGGTGCAAAACAAGTGCTTCGGCCATTCTTTTGTTGATCTCTTTGAGTGTCTTAGCTACTGCTTTAATCCAAACAAACCGGCCTTTCTTCATGCAATTAGTGATAAGAACCATTATAGTGCTGAAATTCTAATAAAACGCCTATAAAAGGTGGCTAGATTATGAAAGCTACGAACTTGTTGCAAAGTAGTTGGAGTTGGCCATTCTCGGATGACTTTCACTTTTTCTGGGTCAACTTCCACACATTTAGAAGAAACAATAAAACCCAAAAAGATAACTCTTGGACTTATGAAGGAACACTTCTTCAAGTTGATGTGGAGTTTTTCTTGAAGAAGAACTCTCAGAACTTATTGTAAATGGAACATGTGCTCCTCCTTAGTCTTGCTATATATCAAGATATCATTAAAATAAACAACAAAAAAGTGACCAATGAAGGGCTGGAATGTCTGCATCATAAATCACAAGGTGCTAGTCGAATCATATGCCAGCAAGATGTTTAATTTGCAGCTTCAAAATGTGCAAAATTTGGTGCAAAAACCATGGTGCGAGATATTCAGGCTAGGGCTTTTGAGGATTATTTTAAGATGATAATTCCTAGTTATTTAGGGTTTTTTTGAATCATGATGAGTTTTGCATTAGCCCATGAATCAAATGTTTCAAGGATTGGTGACTAGTTGTGGTGGGAGTTGGTTGAATGAGGAAGAGGGACGCAAAAGTTTTGCTTTCAATAGTAATTTTTCTGTCATTTGTAGTCCGATGAGAGTAAGAAACTTGTAAAAAGCAAGAAATTTATAGAAGAGACAAATTGGTAAATTAGGATGGTAAGGTGATGACCATAAGGTTAGACAAGAAATGATATGAGTAGAAATATTGAAAAACTGTGAAAACTGCAATAACTTAACTTTAAACAGCAAATTATCATCAAAACAATCGAAAGGCTTCTAAGACCTACACTTGAGATGTAAAGATGATGCTAGTTGAAAAACTCAACTCATATTAATATTTTCTTAGTCTTTTAGACTTCTCTCAATCTAGCCTTGTCATGTCTTATACGCAGCTTGATAGACATAAAATATCAAGAATTGCCATAAAAAATATGGGACTCCTCTAATGGATCAAGAGAAAGCTGCATATTTGCTTAAATTTTTAGATAAAAAACAACAACTTAATAAGAGTTATCTATGAAGCAAGGGCTCATTTATTTTGATTGCTGCAGATCCCATCCATGATAACATTTTCTCCAGCCATGGATTCCTTAGGAACATTTGGAAAGATATCTAGCATATAAGGCAGCATTCTTTTATAGCTTGTTCTTTGGGAGGCACTAAAGTTACCTAAGGGTAAGTGTTATCCAGGCAATTTTTAAATGGAAAAGAAAATTTACCTATATTCTTTTATATATTAAAAAGTGGCTCCGATAATTATTGCCTATGTTCTTTTACATTATGACTTTCTCAAGAAAGTTGCTAAGATTTATCCATCTTTTCTATGATATTCTTTATGCTTCTAGATCTATTTTGCATATTAATCATATGTTACCCCTTTTAGTTGATGCTCAATTTTCTCATATCAAATTATACTTTGGGTCATACTTCTGATATAGATACTAATCATATATAAGTTTTAGTTTTTTTTAAAAAAATAAAAACAAATTTTGCTATTCAATGTTCATTAATTAAATAACATTATTATATCTTTTTATAAAAATTCAATTATATCATAAAAGGACTCCCGTTGTGGAGAGGGAGAGGGCAATGCCGGAGGGTCATGGGAGGCTAGGTGGGAGGCAGTGGTTAAGACTACTAAGGGAGAGACCATGCGCATCTTGGAGGTACGGCATGGGTGGAGGTTTGGTGGGGGGCAAAGAAAAAATAATGATATACAAAGAAAAAACATGAGGTCAAGAGAAGAAAAGAGAAAAATAATGATATAAAAAAATGAGGGTGGAGGTTGTGTGGGGGTGGTGTATGAGATCGCATGTCAAGGTGGAGATTGTCTTTTCAGCTTTATTCTCCATCGAATGCTACCAAAAGCCATAATAAAAAAAAAAAAGTGCAAGGCTGAGCGAAGAAAAGAGAAAAAAATAATGATATAAAGAAAATTGATGAAGAAGATGAAGAGAAAAAAAAATATGTTAGATTTACCAATACCTACCAATTTTTTGGTTGGAAATTAGATGGAGATTATAATGGATGAATGGAGCAAGGGAGAATTGTGAGATTAGCAGGGATATTTTTGGAATTAAAAAAAAGGTATTTTACCTAGTTGATGGGAAATCAACTTACCTATCTCGTGGGTAAGCCTTTTCCTCCTTTTCATCGATAAATGATGCCTATAGAAATCTGACTTGCTCATCTCATTCCTTTAGCTGGAGCAAAGATAATGGGCAAGTTAGTCAATAGAAAAGTTGACCAACTTCTTCATGGAACTCAACCACCAAAATTTTGGCCATTAACTTTATCAAGTCTTCATTCCATCAATGTTCTACTCATCTATCTTATGCTTTTGTTCAATAATTTTAATTTGCTTTTTCTTGTTTATCTTTATCTCACATAGATGTGCACAATGAATATGTGATTGGGATTCTGTCATATGGTTAGATATAACTTTGTTGTGCTCTCAAGAAAAGGAGTTCATAAGTTTTATGGAGGATACAATTTGCTCAAGGGTTTATGGGGAATACAATGTTTTTTTGTTTAGAAGAAGGGTACTGAAGCATAGAGGAGATCGTAAGTTTTATGCTGGATACAATTTGATGAAAGGTTTGCAGGAAATTTAATGTTTTTATTTAGAAGAAGAGAACTAGAGATTAATATTTGTCTCGGTAAAAACTAGATTCAGGTATGGAATTCTAAACTCACATTGTGTTAGAAAAATCTAGGATAAAAGGGATTATAAGAGGAAAAGTAAAGGACCCAGGCAAGAAAATGTGGATCAAAGGCTTTGTTGAAAAGGAAATAAGAAAATTATACTACTAGTCTGCTGCTCTAAAATCAAAGTTAGACAAAGTCTACCATACCGGTCCATACGAATTGTACCATACCGGTAAGGTATCGATATGGTATTGAGCTGAACCACCTTGTACCACTTGGTGTCGAGTGTTCTTATAGTTAAGAGTTAAAAATATAGGCATCCCATGTTGTTATGGGGTGTGTACTATACTGACCCATACTGTATCGAACTGGTAATATCCCAGTGTGGGTCTCGGTATTGGTTTTGTTGACCTTGAAGTTAGATGTCTCCAATTCACATTCAGCCAATCAATTGTGATCACATTTTTTGTCTTGTTTAAGATGGATTTCTAGCAATAAACAGCAGATCCATGGTGCAGACCTTTGTTCCTTCCTCGACTACCAAATGCTAACCAAGGCAATTGGTTGTGTGTCAAGACGCAAAACTTGAGGGACAAGATTTGCTTCCAAATGATTCCTGTGTATTAAAAGACCAGACTCTGTTGTAAGGCTGTACATAAGTTTAACAAGTAGTCTTGATTTTTTTTTCCCTTTTCACTTTTCATTTTTTTTTTATTTTTTAATAGTTTGATAGTTCATTTAGTTAAAAGAGGAGGAAGCTCTAATAGTAGAATTTGTAAGGTTTCTATAAATTCATGAGGCATGGGATAACTGGATCTTGCTATTTTTGACCGAAGTTATGCTGCTGAACTTTAGGGAATAGTTGTATGACTTAAGAAGATCAAGTGGTGCAGATTGTTTGTTTATTAGAAGGGGTATAATATCCTTCAATGTTTTAACAGTTATAACTGAAGCCGGAATCTTCTTCATTGAAAGAATATTGTGGTTGGTAAATTATTATCATTTTTTTTTGTAAGAAATGTGTGCATGCATTCATCCTCTTGTCTGTGTTCAGGGAAGGGGCAGAAAAGGGGGATGATTGTCAATTAGCACAGCAAGTTATTTACGGTTAAACTACATCAATCTGTTTAGAGTACATCTCTTTAAACTAAGCATACTATATCAGTCATGAGCCTATTCTCGTACAAGGAAAGGTTTTGTTGACCCATCTGTCCTACTAGTGATAGTCAGCCAATTGCCTTCGCATGGATTAACCTTGAACTCCAGCTTCTGAAGAACATAAAATTTTCCTCGATAATGAAGTGAAATTCCTTGGGCTCAAAATACTTGTTAATGATGTAGTCCACTGCTATGTTGTCAATGTCTCCAAATCATATTTATTGAACCCTGTTTGCTTAGTATTTTTGTTCCTTTTGTTCCTTGGGCTCAAAATACTTGTTAATGATGTAGTCCACTGCTATGTTGTCAATGTCTCCAAATCATATTTATTGAACCCTGTCTGCTTAGTATTTTTGTTCCTTTTAGTCTACCATACCGGTCCATACGAATTGTACCATACTGGTAAGGTATCGATATGGTATTGAGCTGAACCACCTTGTACCACCTGGTGTCGAGTGTTCTTATAGTTAAGAGTTAAAAAAATAAGCATCCCATGTTGTTATGGGGTGTGCACTATACTGACCCATACTGTATCGAACTGGTAATATCCCAGTGTGGGTCTCGGTATTGGTTTTGCTGACCTTGAAGTTAGATGTCTCCAATTCACATTCAGCCAATCAATTGTGATCACATTTTTTGTCTTGTTTAAGATGGATTTCTAGCAATAAACAGCAGATCCATGGTGCAGACCTTTGTTCCTTCCTTGACTACCAAATGCTAACCAAGGCAATTGGTTGTGTGTCAAGACGCAAAACTTGAGGGACAAGATTTGCTTCCAAATGATTCCTGTGTATTAAAAGACCAGACTCTGTTGTAAGGCTGTACATAAGTTTAACAAGTAGTCTTGATTTTTTTTTCCCTTTTCCCTTTTCATTTTTTTTTAATTTTTTAATAGTTTGATAGTTCATTTAGTTAAAAGAGGAGGAAGCCCTAATAGTAGAATTTGTAAGGTTTCTATAAATTCATGAGGCATGGGATAACTGGATCTTGCTATTTTTGACCGAAGTTATGCTGCTGAACTTTAGGGAATAGTTGTATGACTTAAGAAGATCAAGTGGTGCAGATTGTTTGTTTATTAGAAGGGGTATAATATCCTTCAATGTTTTAACAGTTATAACTGAAGCCGGAATCTTCTTCATTGAAAGAATATTGTGGTTGGTAAATTATTATCATTTTTTTTTGTAAGAAATGTGTGCATGCATTCATCTTCTTGTCTGTGTTCAGGGAAGGGGCAGAAAAGGGGGATGATTGTCAATTAGCACAGCAAGTTATTTACGGTTAAACTACATCAATCTGTTTAGAGTACATCTCTTTAAACTAAGCATACTATATCAGTCATGAGCCTATTCTCGTACAAGGAAAGGTTTTGTTGACCCATCTGTCCTACTAGTGATAGTCAGCCAATTGCCTTCGCATGGATTAACCTTGAACTCCAGCTTCTGAAGAACATAAAATTTTCCTCGATAATGGAGTGAAATTCCTTGGGCTCTAAATACTTGTTAATGATGTAGTCCACTGCTATGTTGTCAATGTCTCCAAATCATATTTATTGAACCCTGTTTGCTTAGTATTTTTGTTCCTTTTAGTCTGGAGCTCAGCCATTGAATCCTGATACATGTGAAAAATCAGCCATAGGCAAGATATTCTTCAAAGATAAAGCCATTGATGGTTAGCTTTATCCATTCGGTTTATTAAAGATACTGTAAACAGCATGGCTCACAGACCATAATATGTGAAATAGTCTAGTATATTAAAAGAAGTGTTCATCTTCCACTATTATACTGCAAATGGTCACCAATTAACGAGGGTATCATATCACTTCTATACTGTTAAGCCACCTTATTTGTGTGGGTCATTATGAAAACACTCATTTTTAAAGAAAATACACTTTTGGTGCTCCTCCATATCCAGAAAATAGATATAAGTAAACATAGAGCACATTTGCAAAGTTCAAGTGAGTGCAATAGAGAAGAATATATCAAGTATTTTAGATCATAGCGATAAAATTGAGTGAGAAAGGCTTTCTTAGGGAGGATGATGCACATAAAGGATCACTTAATTTGGTTTATACCAAGTAAATCAGGATGCAGTTGGGCAATAGGTGGGAAGAGTTCTGCACAGAAGGGTGAATAAAGTACTTGATTACAGCAAGTTGGCAAAAACTTAGGGGACAAATATCTTCTTAGGGATTTAATCAATTAGTTTAGATCTAAAAAGCTAGGATGAGTGTAGAAATTATAAACCTTGTGAATAGTTTTGAGAATTTTTAAGGAGGTAGTCAAACGAGTTTTGAATCTGAACAACTGAAATTTAGGATTGATTAGGATTGTTGCTTTCTGAACAACTGAAATTTGGGATTGATTAGGATTGTTGCTTTCTGAACAACTGAAATAGGGATTTGGAAAGATGCTTGGAGGAGAAGTAAGGAATGTTGCTCTGTTTGAAGGGTGATGAATATTTTTTGTGTGGATGATTGTGTAATTCTTTAACATCAGAATTTCCATCAAATTCTTTTAGATGATGCACAGGCATATGTCGATTGATGTATCATGATATTCTCTTCATTTCTCTAAAGCTTAGCAAGGACGTGCTTTGGTACAAAGAATTGTACTTTCATATTTCATTCACCATGATTATAAGACAATATTTGAGTTTGAAGAAGCAACTGTTTGCCATACACATCAAAGTGCTTTTATATGAGGGTATTTGGGCATGTAGATATATTAATGCACCATACAATAAGTTGATTTTGTTATCAAGTGCATGAATTTTTGCAGGCCTGCCTTTGGGTTGGTGGGTTGCCTCGCCATGTAGGATGTCCTTCAGTGGAGGCTTGTTTAGATGAAATTTTTTTATGATGATTGCTAGCTTTTTTTTGACTTGAGTGGTATATTCGTAAGTTTCTTTGGTAGTAGCAGAGATTTCAAGCAGTGCGAACCCACATCTCTTCCCCATGTTGGGCTTGAAATATATTGGTGTCGGGAGTCTATTACTAATATAAATATGTTGCTGTACCTCATTATTTTTTGTATATAATATTTAAAAAATAGTTAACTTCTATTTTTTTGTATGATATTTCTTTGCATCAAAGACTATCAGGACTTGGATTTTTTAATATGGCTTGGTGATTGAGAGCTAGATTGAGGACATTATGTTAGCTTGATCTAACTTTATCAGCTGCAAGTATGACTGGAGAGGGCTACATGATGTGGACCTTCCTAGTAGAGTTTTAAGAAGCTTTGTTAAGGGTGAAGGCATAAAGCATACAATATTCTATGTTTGATGTTTTAAAGCAGTTTTGATCCTCATGCATCACATATCCAATGTTGACCTTCACCTCGATTTTAGCGAGTTGGACATTCTGCCCTTAGACCTTTTTCTCGTCATCGTCCTCATACATCACATGACAAATCTGACCTTCCCCTTATGTTTTAGTAAGTTGGGGGTTAGTGGATCTTAAGAAAGGCCAAGTCTATACGTTGAAAGAATAGGGTCTCCTTTTTTTGGGCTTTGACTGTGTTCCTTCTCTGTGTTGATGGGGTTTAGTTCTTTGGTGGGATTTCTTCTCTATGTATGACTTCCAAACAATTTTGGGGCAAAAAAATCTAAACTTTCTTTGAACCATTATCTTTGGTTGGATATGCTTGTGACAATGTATCAAAGGTGTGTGGATAATAAGCAGGTAAAGTATGTTAAAGAACTGCAACAATATCTTCTTTGTGCACTCATAGACACATGTATGAACAATCAAGCAATTGGGCATGTCCAGTCAGAGATGACTGTCACACCAGCATGCATGGGCAGGCAAGTGAGCATGTCCAATACAAGGCAACCGTCTATGCATGCTCGCACCCTCCTCTCTGAGCAGTCAGCAAACCTATGTTGCATGTTTATCGCAGTTGGTTTGTATTTTAGATTATTTGGATTTTGGACTCCTAAAGAATTTCATGACTAAGAATGCTGAGAAGTAAATTCCTTTTTCTCGACTTCTTCATGTTGTTAATTAGGCCATACTTGGGATAAAATGGATGACTTAATGTAAATCAACATCCACTATGCTTGGGCTTCCTAAGCCTGCTGCTGTTTTGTAGTCATTGATCCAAGAAAGCATGCCTGCGTTATTTTAGGCACAAGATTTGGTCGTTAGACATCAAGTTTTGCATGACCAAGTTTTTTCATGGGTATGTTGCCTAGATATGGACTCTCTAAGAAATCCTTAGCTCTTATATAAGGTGGTATATTTTGTCACAGCATATTCAAGTCATCTTCCAAATGGCTGCATCTTTTTCTTTGGGCATTTTATATTTTCATCCCTATTCTTCCTGCTGTCTATTGTTGACGTTACATCTAGTACCACCTTAACAATCATTGCATTCTTGGTCTTTCTTCTGAAGAGAAAATACTTTTGTCATTCATCATTCAGTTTTAAAAATATTTATATGCTCTTCTTGGTACACTTGTTTGTTCACCAACTCCAAATGGTTGGAATAAGGAAGGCTAGGTGATTGGGATTATGATAACCAATACTCTGATTTGTTACATCTAGATCATACGAATCCAACACTGAGTCTTATTTTGCACAAGATGAATTTCTGTTCATCACCATCTATGCTCTCTCACATGCGCTACTGTTCCTATTGCCACCTTGCCATTGGTGATCAGTGATGAAAGCTTTTCAGAACTTTAAAACAAATGCAGCTATCTCCTTCTATGCTACTTGTCTTTATGTTGATCCTACTTGTGTATGCACGCAAATGATATGGATCTACTGATTCGATACCAACTCAAAGAATATCGATGGGTAATTTGTCCCACTTACATCCTTGGCTTTCTTCCTCGCAAAATTCTATCCTATGTCTATTCTCATCATCATTCGATTGATACATCATCAGCCTTCAATTTTCTTCATGTGCAATTCTAATTATTAAGAGAGAGAGAAAAAAAAAAAAGGATAAAAATAGGCTGAAAATTGAATGAAGAAAATTTGAAAATTATTATATTTTTTTAAAAAATATAGCTCAGAATATAACTGAATGGACGAAAAAGATTTATATTAGTCAATCTCAATTAGTTTGAGATTAAAGCTCTATTGTTGTTATTATTGTTACAATTCTAATTCTTTCAGATCATGTTTGAAATGTTAAATTTTTCTTACCTCCATTTTATGCAGTAAATCTTGAAAGACCTCTTAGTGATGTTGAAAAATATATGGCAGGTATCTTTCCATTAGTTTCAACCATCCATGTGATAAATGGATTCTTCATGTAACTGGAAGTATTTCCTGATACCATGGGAGCAAACAATACCACGTACTTGAAAAGAATATCTTTTGATATCGGTGTCTACCGTGGCTTTGTTGGCCAAGAAAGCATAGCTTTTCCCTTGCCACTCTGTTCTGGTTGTGGTTAAACTGAAAGTCTCCTTGATCGGCCATAGGTTTAGGCTGTATCCTTCGATTGTACATCAGTACACTCGTATGGATTTTCTCGAGCTATTCCTCACTAATAGATCTCGTAATACCTAAGCTGACTGTTTTGCATATGATCCTTGTTCTGCTAAAGCTCAATCACCAATTTTACTTTGAAAGCTTTGTGACCCAATGGCTTGAAACCAACTCTCACCCTTTTTGGCATCTGGCAAAGGAAACCTACTCTGGTCAGGGAACAGGTAGATGAGGTTTATTAAATTCATTGCCTGAGGCTTCCTTCTTTTCTTTCCCTTTTGTAGATCATCTTGCAGCGTAGCGTTTGTTACGCAGCAAGGGTGAGCCTCACCTTTTCTTTTGCGACACCATAAAGGCTATTGTCCAAATCAAGCCAACAAGCCTACCAGGGGCCATGCTATGCAAATTACTGCTCATCATTCCTGGCTTCTAAACGACATAATGTACTAATGCATAATATCATGGCCTACAGGCCAAGAGAAGTCGACTGATTTTTTTAATCAATCGATCTCCTTTAAAGTCACAATGGACAGCTGGAACCAGATGGCCATTACAACGACTCTTAAGCTTTCAAGTGGAGCCAACTATTGCCTTTCCTTGTCAAAGGGGAAAGGCCGGACAATCCTATCGGTAAGGATCCACCACGGTAGGATCCTTTTATATATATATATATATATATATATACCGGGATGGGTCAACTAAGAACCACGTAGTGTTTCCTCGGGCCACGGTTAGCCACTGCTATTTCTGATGTACCTCTCATTGACTCAAGATTTGTTACTGCTCCAAGGATCTGACGGTACCGTAAAGCAGACCCACGGACTAAGCATTTTATTATGCATCCACTTTAAAATATCATGGGGCTGTCCTGCTAGGAATTTCCACTCCTCCAACCATTCACTCCATTATACGCACAGAAAAGTAGTCGGGAGCCCACAAGAGCCGATGTCCACAGCGAGGCTCCATGGCAATGTGAACCCCAATAAAAGGTTACGGCTCCAGTGGACCTGGTGGTTGGTCTTTTTTCACTGGCCACAAAAGCAAAGCAGATGGAACCCAGTGAGACACCACATTAAAATCCTTCCACTCCCACTCAGAGAGAGAGAGAGAGAGAGGAGATGGAGAAGCCTCCCATCAACTCCGCCCTGAAGAAGAGGCTGATCTCGGTGGCACTGCTGCTGCTGCTGCTCTTTGCCTCGAGGAAGAGCATTATTGGAGGGGAGGTGGTGGTGGAGGTGGAGGTGGGATGCTCAGGGAAAATGGGGGACTGCCTTTGGGAGAAAGGAGAGATGGAGATGGACTCAGAGAGCAACAGAAGAGTATTGTGGGCTGCCCACAAGAAGTACATCAGCTATGACGCTCTCAAGGGGGATGTGGTGCCTTGCACCAAGCCCGGTGTGCCCTACTACAACTGCCGTGCTCTTCCCACGGCCAGTCCCTACAGTAGGGGGTGCCAAGCCATCTCTGATTGCAGGGGAGGATAGATCTAATGATGCATAAGAGGAAGTGAGAGGAAGGGGGAGATCCTCTATGTCTTCTTCTGCTTTTGCTTGGAATGTAATAAGTTTTTACAGTGGTATGATCTCATGCTTCATATTGCTTTTTCTCAAAGATCATTCTCATGATATTTTTAAGTTTGTGCTCTGAAGGCATAATGTCAAGCATGAGCTTTACGGTGTCTGTGTTTGGATTTCATTTTAGATGGTGGATTCCATTCATCATCCCTTCCGTTTGGTGCTGCGTGCACTGGAATGGAGCACAGCTGTTTCCAAAGAGAGGTTCCCTGTAGGAGTGGTACGGTACGGTTCTAATCGAGCTTGCCACCAAACCAAACCAAACCAATCATGACGAATCTCATGTCCAGCCAAAGGAAACGTACCCGTATGACATGTGAGAGCCTTCAACCCAAACGTAGCTAAGAAGCCACATGCAATTATAATTCATCAAATTGTGTATGTATGTAGTCTTATCGTAATGTTGAACTTCGAATCTGGTTGGTTTAGCAGCAAAACCAATCAGCGGAGTCGCACTGGATCAGTCAAATTTTTGGATATTAATTTATATGGATGGGATCCCAAACAAACCGCCAATTTAAGTCCAAATTATTCTTCTTTTTTTTTTTTTTTTTTTTTTTTGTGACGGATTACTGCAAGTTCTATTAGGTTTAGATTTCCATGGAAATGGGTTGGTTCAACATTGAGTTGTTTTAGGATTTTGATGACAGTTAGATTTAACAATGGGCCAGACAGGTCTGAGTAGTTCAAAAGTAGGGGGTAATTGGACTTTATTAAGCTTGGGTTTGATCAAGCTTGTTTTTGATTTAATTTCAATTCAAGCTTAAAAGGTTGGGATTGAGCTTCACTTGTTTACCAATATTTCATAGCTTAATTTTCATACATGAGACGGCTTGAAAATCCTAAATCCAGCCGGAAATCAATTTATTAAGATCGAACCAAATTCATTCAGTTCAAGCCTGGCTCGAATTAACATTTGATAGGTCTAAAAATTAAATAAGCATTCAAGTATGAAATAATTATGACCCTATGGATGATTGGATCCCTGTGTGAAATAAACATATTCAGGTGAAGCCAAATCAAATGAAAATTTTAATTTTTGAACAAACTTAAGTATCTTAAACAGTAACACACACACACTCTCTCTCCATGTATCCTGCTCTGTTCCTATCCAATGAGGATTGAAAATGAGTTGCTGCCATGCAATGCAACAACCAATCCATGCATCATCTAGCGGTCCGTGCATAAAATATGATGTACAAGGATCATCCGATCCATGGATATATGATGCTAGCATGCATGTCCCCTTCTCTTCAAACATACAGGCCACGATGAGGTTGCTGATTGGGTCGAGCCCTCGCGACATGCATGTGGGTTCGTTATCCTCGTCGTGTTATCAACATCAAGATCGCGTGCCAGCTTCTTCATCCCCATTACCCTAAGAATGCAAGCTAGCTGCCTCTCTTTGACCCATGCAAGCCAAGGGCTAACTTGGCGATGTGCTGAGCTTGAATGATATGATCGCCCACATCATTAAGCTTCCAAGTTCGTCGTTCATGAAAGCTAGTATGGCATATATGCAAGCAATAATCTCCGCTATAGTGACGAATTTTATTTCCAACTAATTGCAAGCCAAAGATCAATCCCAGAAAGTTTGTGCGCTACGTCTGGTAACCATGATTACATTGTTTCGACAGTTTAATTGAAAATACATTCAGTGCTGAAGATTTTCCAGAGACAGTCGGTTCCAGTGCCAATGGAACTTGATTTGAGTTTCTCTCCATTCAAATTTAGCTCTAATTTAGTGAAAAATAAAAATTTTAAACGGATAAAATTTTTAACTACAATCTGCTATGTTCTTGCCATCCAATTCTCTCACTTGATGAGTAACATGCCTACAACTCTCCCAATTAATAATCGGCACGTGTTCATTTGATATTTTTCATTTAACAATGACAAACGCTGCTTGTTAAGCGAGATAATTGTATATGTATTGATCATTAAATAATAACCTAGATGGTTAGCACTTGTAGTGAACTGTATCTGTTCATTTTAATTGAATAGTAGAAACCCATTCCTGAGTCTCTATGGCACCTCTATGAAATCAATCAATAATTATATTAAGACTTATTGAACTTCACTAATTTTTAGCTCGATCCCATGGTAGATCTTAATCCAACATCTTTTGGATTCTTGGGCTAGCTAGCACTAGCATGAAATCTCAGGAGATTTACCGATATCCATTGGTTCAAAGTTTTCTTGTATTCAGATCACGGATAGCATACTTACTTGGATCCAAATCTCGTGACAATCCAACGGCTGGCCACAACTTAGGAATCACTGTAAGTCACCTCATTGAAGCCGTGTTATGGCAGGGAAAGCTCTTTTCTGAGCGTTGATTAAGTTTAATTAATACCTAACCTATGAGATAATAATGTTCTGAATAAGAGTCTAATCATTGAAAGGTCCAATTGTGAACCACAATGAAAGTATTTTTAAGTGCAAAATGTTGAAACGCGTGAACATGGCTATGCCAAACCTTAGATCAAAATTTGTTTTATATATAAATTTATTTCATAATATGTAACACTCAAAATTGTATCTCACTATTTTTTACCAAAAAAAAAAAAAAAAAATTCTTTCATGTGGCAGACTTTTTCTTTAGGCAATATAATTGGAGATTGCTCATTAATTTAACAGCATAATTAATTGGGATTCAAGCACGTATCTTGAGAGACACGGTTTCCATATTTATCTACTTTCTTTATTTTTTGAACTCCTGTTTGTCACACCAAAAAAAAAAAAAAAAGACACATTCACGGTGATGTTTCTTTTTTTTTTTTTTTTTTTCTTTTTTTTGTTTGGTTGATCCATACTTGTCGCTTCTGAAAACGTTCCCCGCCTTCTGTCCTGGCTTCTGGGCGTTTCAATTGGTTTAGATCTTATAATGAGTGGCGTGGTGTAGAAACTCTTTTTCGATGGCCCATCATTTATTTGAACCGTTAAAGCTTTTGCCAAAAATTTGACATTCAACGTATAATCAATAAGGGGTAGGTAGGTCTTCCCTTTTTTCTTTTTCTTTTTTTTTTTTTTTCTTTTTCCTTTCTCCTTTTTCTTTTTTTCTTTTTCCTTTTCTTTTCATAATTTTTTTTTGATGAGCAGGAATGGTTTAGTCTTTTGACCAAAGGGAGAATCTCTCTGATTGGTGACATGTTGGGTTATGCTTCATGCCAAGGATGGATGCCAAATATTTCATGCCAAGGATGGATGCCGGTACACGTGTGCTACCTAACGTTGATCACCAACAAAAACTGTCACCTTGAGTCACTCAAGTACTAAGCTTGGAAAAATACATGTATACGTGCAAAGGGTCAAAGATTTGATATATCAATCTTGGAGACTTTTTCTTTGAATTCTCATGGTCTTTTTAAGTCGTTATGGTTCTGTCGTCGCACGAACGCACAGGTTTTGCATGGTTGGTCTAAAATTCCGTTGCCTCTTTTAATGCTCTCCTTCGAGGAACCAAGTATTAAGGGAGTACCGCATGAATTTATAAATTGGACAAATTCTCCCACCATTATCACCAATGCAATAATGTACTCTGTAAAATCTAGAATCCATTCCAATGTTGGATGAACGAGATAATTAGCTTGCATGA